>BGPR01012190.1:10346-25377 GCA_013235015.1 Araneus ventricosus
AGCATCTCATTAGATACAATAAGCCATAATATTTTTCCGAGTGGCTGAATTGAATCCCTAATTGCCCTTTTTGCATCTCATGGGTTCTCGGCGAATCCATTGTGCTCGTAAGGGAGGAAAATTAGTTATTTATGGTTTGAGAAGCAGAGATCTGAGCTTCAACGATGACAAGCGAACCCATTACTGTCATGTTTAAAAAGGAATATTTCTTGAACGGTCTTTTATTTCATTTTATTTGTTTCTCGTCTGGGAAAAGAACTCTTAACGGATTGATGACTTCAGCGGCGAGCTTCAGAATTCTTCATTAAAGAATGCGTCCACAAAGAATTCGTTTTGACAAAGCGGGAGCAGCAATTAGTTCATGAAATCAAGTTGCAAATGAATCCTGAAATTAGTTGGAAGATGTGTATAGAATAGCTTTATAGTAGAAATCTAAATTTAGATCCAGGTTAGGGAAGTGAAAAACCTACCGGTTTAAACCGAAAACCGTTTTTTTTGTTTCGGTTATTTTTTGTCCCGGTTTAAACCGGTTATTTTTTTAAATCCAAAAACCGGGTCGGAAGATAGGTTCGATTTTAGGTTCGACTAGACTAAAATGTACTAGTATAAAGCTTTGAATTTCATCATCTTAGGCCAATCACCGACAACCGCCTCCTCGAGGCGTCTGTTGGTTGGCGGATTACTGAAAGAGCCTTTATGAACAGATAAATATTGGCCAATGGATTGATTTCCTGCAGAAACGATACTAATAAAAAATTTTGTCCGCAAACGGCGTCTGTTTTTTGAAGCCAAAAAATATTTATCTTTAGTCGGAAGTTCTGTGGCTTCCGAAAGATTAGTATCTACGTCGAATGGTGTTGTTTCCGATGAGAGGTGTCGACTGACGGATCGACACATTGCTGAAAGAGTCTTTATGAGCATATTAGATGATAAATATTGACCAACGAATTAATTTCTTGTGAAAACAATGTTAATAAAAAATTTTGCCTATAATACTTACTGATTGCAATAATTACTCATTTACTATTATTACATATTGTATTAATTACTTATTTATAATCATTACTTATTACATTAATTAATTATTGCATTAATACTTACTCTTTGTATATTATTATTAATAATAAATTCTGCAGACAAAGGCTGCTTAAAAACACACAACCGAAAAACGGTTTTTTGAAAAACCGGTTATTTTGAGCTGTTTTAACCCCCAGGTTAAACAGGAGATGAAGAAAAAAAAACCGGTTTAACCAAAAACCGTTTTTTTTTTTTTTTTTTTTTTTGCAATAACCACCATCCCTAGTCGTTATCCCTATATTATCAATAAAAAAATTCTGTCCACAAACTTGCTGCAAAAAAAAAAAAAAAAACGAAAACTGGTTTTTTTTTTCAAAAACCTGTTAATTTCAGCGGTTTTAGCCACCAGGTTAAACCGGAGGTGAAAAAAACCGGTTTAAATTAGGAGGAAGATGTGTGCAGAATAGATTTTCAATAGAAATCTAAAATTAGTTCCAGGTTCAACATTTAATATCTTGTACTAAAAAGGTTTCTGAAATAATTCGAAAATTACGAAGTGGCTTGTATATTTTAACGATTATATTTTGTTAATAATTCAACTTGAATCTATACTTATAAAAGGCAATGCTTATGTGTGTGTGTGTGCGCGCGCGCGATGTCCAGACGAATCTATCGCACTTACAGCCATGAAATTTGGCACACAGGTAGACATAATGGTGACTCAATGCACCTCGAAGCCGGAATTTTAAAATTTAATCTAGAAAATTTTTTATTTAATGTTTTGTGTTGTTTGGGTGATTTTTCGCGCTCATTTCTCAATAGCATGATTTTGGATAATTGTACGAAAAAAAATAGATACACCATCGGAATGAGCAATTGTTTTCCGTTCTAATGAAGTTTGTTTCGTACGTCTAACGTAATTTACTAAATTTTGAGAAATTTTTGAAAATAGTCACTTTTATGGTAATTTTCAGTTCAGATTTCTTAAAATTCTCGCATCCGACGTTCTAATAACGTAGCCATTTTCAATTTTTTTCAGCTTATGACTGGAACATTTCTGTCGGATTTAAAACTAGAACGGTTAAAATATCTTTTTTCGTTTTTCTAAATGAATTTTTCCTGGTCAGTTTAAATAGATTTTTCTCTAGCGAGCATTCTCCAGCGGAAGATTCTCCGGAGCCTTAACAACATGCGTTGGTGCAATTTCATTGGCTGACGGTACAGAGAGCAGGATACGTCATAACCTTCAACTAAATGACTTCGATTGTTATTTTCGGCAGTGTTTTAACGTGTTCATTTGTCTCGCATATTTTGCTTGCTGTATAATAATCATTTTCACGTTGAAATTTTTAAATAATGTTTCGGTTTAACGTACTCTGTACTGTTTTCCTACAGTTAAAATGTCGTTATCGCGAAGGAAAATAACTGGGGAAATTAATAATATGTATCTTTCGTTTTGATTTTATTTTCAAAACTTTTTCGTGTCATAGTGGATGGTCTTTTTTTTCTTTTTTCATTTTGTTGATTTTGTTAATAAGTATTTGAGAATAAGATTGAAGCTAATGCTTATTGATACCAATAGAATACATGCTGAAAATCTTATTAAATCAATTTGCAACATATAGATGGCACCCTGAGTGCTGATAAAAAATAAATTGATGATTTTCACTTGCGGCTGCATCTGTTTAGCTTTGTTTGTGCGCATGAGAATACAATATTTTATTCTATAATTTTGAAGAAACCCCACATTTCTATACAAAGAAATGCTTCTTTATGTGCATTTTACCATCTCTTAATCCTTAAAGCCCAGTTTTGCCTCTAAGCAACATACCCAATTTTGGCCTCTAAAATTCTTGAGAATAAGATTGAAGCTCTAATGCCTATTGACACCAATAGAATACATGCTGAAAATGTTATCAAAAAATCAAAATAAATTGATGATTTTCACTTGCGGCTGCATCTTTTTAGCTTTGTTTGTGCGCTATATACAATATTTTATTCTATAACTTTGAAGAAACTTTCTTGTGCATATTATTAGTTCTTAAAAATCATCTGTGTTTGATATTGTAGAATTTTATCTAGGAGATTTTTTTTCAGTTACAGCCCAGTCTTATCAATGGGTTGTAACTATTTTTTGGCCCTAAACCATACTTGAAACAAAATATGGTTTTTTAAAGTATTTTTCCCAAGTTTTATTCAAGAAATGAAAGTCAAACAACATTTTAAAATCACTTTTTTAAAAAATTGGACCTGTAAAGGTTAAAGTTTAGCTCATGAGTTCAGGGACACCCTGTATATTTCCACCGAGGTAGGTAGAAGGATGTTGCGATTTGGAAATTTCCCGTTTAAATCTGCTAATCACCACTTGCAACGTTAGTTGGGCACGAGACGGTCATGCGTGTCCTTGGATTTCGGTCGGTCAACGCATTAGTCATTCAATTGCAGCACCTTCCGTCATTCGACAATGGAAGGCTTCATTTTGGAATTTCTATGTTGATCCAAACTGTAGTATCAGTTCTTTGATAATTCATTCGTTACTTTAAATTTAGCAGCGTTTATACAGGGTGTCCACACTTATCGTGATCAATAGCTAATTTCTAAACCGTTAGGGGTAGACATATAGTTCCAATTGAAAAAATGCTTTAAATGAAGGGAAGAATTATAATATATGTGTTTTGAGTGAATAAATATATTCCTGAAAAAGTTACGAATTCTAACTTTTTATACGGTCGCCCGGTCTTATCAGTCATGTTTAGTAAAATATTCTTGACATTCTAACATTTTAAACAAAAAAAAGTCCCACTCTCCTGCGACTAAAACTGCCCGAGTTATGGAGCTTTGAATATCGCTGACTTAGACCACTTTACACCATTTCAATAGTCGTCTCGAAGACGATCCACCAATCAATGCACTGCAGTTGCTCGACGAGGCCGCTGATTGGTTAAAAATCATGAAATTCGAAGCTCCAGAACTCGCCCAGTTTTAGTCGCAGAAGAGTGGGACTTTTTTTGTTTAAAATGTTAGAGTGTCAAGAATACTTTACTGAATATGACTGACAGGACCGGGGGACCGTATACAAAGTTAGAATTCGTAATTTTTTCAGAAATATAATTAGTGACTTAAAAAAACATATATTGTAATTTTTTGTCTTTATTTAAAACATTATTCCAATTGGAACTATATGCCTATCTCTAACGGTTTAGAAATTAGCTATTGATCACGATAAGTGTGGACACCCTGTATAAATACAGGCTGTCCTAGAAATATCTTTATTATTCTAAGCATTAAAAACAAAAACATGAAAAAATGAAATGAAATGCCCTTTGCGGCAAAAAAGGAAGAAATCTAACAGTTTTTTTCAGATGACCCGGATGCTTAGGCGGGTTGTAGACCTACGTTTCCTGGTTCCTGTCCAGTTTGCACTCGATTTCCCGCCAAGTGTTTTTAAACATTTGCGATGCAACAATGAAGACTGCTAATTGTATCCATTTCTTTAAAACGGAAATATTTTTTTTAAAAACCAGATGTTGGTTAAACCACGTCTTTCACATAAAGAAATCTAGTGGAGTTACGTCGGGTGATAGCGGAGCTTAAGGTATTGGTCTTCCAAGACTAATCCATCATTCGGGAAACACTTTATCAAGTAATTAACATACAACACGTGTCCAGTGAGATTTGGCTGTAAATGTTCCAATTGTGGAATAACCAGTGGCGAATCCAGGGGGGGCTATCCGGCTGCAGCCCCCCCCCAGAGCTGGCAGAATTCTTGATTTTATTTAAAATCACTGCAACTGTTTGTTCTTAACTTCCCTTTTTGTAAAAAAAATAATTAAAATGTGACAACATTGCTTTCTGGCTTGACAGGCTCGAAAATTTTCCTACTTTTCTAGTCATTGCACTTGTAATTGTAGCGTTGACGTAGTCAAAAACATTTTTTGGCTATTTTTTTCATTGTATTTTTTTTATTAAATTATCGAAAGTAATTTCGAAAGTAATATCGAAGTAAGTATTAAGTACCGAAAGTTCTTTATGATTTTTACTGTCAAAGAAAAGAGAAAAGTCTGTAAGGTTAAAGTGTTTTGGTTTACATGAGCCATGAGGTTTGATATTCGTCACAACGATACAAATTTTTTATGACCTCAGCACCCCCTCCCCCCAGACCCGAATCCTGGATTCGCCACTGGGAATAACTAATGTGACCATACGTTTGTTGGGAAATTTCGGGCTAAGAGAAGCTATATTTGGCGTAATGCAAGCTTCTTACAGAAAAATTTCCCAAATATTTTGAATCCATTTCGAATTAAGTCCTTAGCTCTTGAAGAAATGGACTAGAATGGATTCCTTGTTTGTTTTGGTTATATTCGATTCTCTCAGAGTGTTTATCTTAGTTTTTTGCCTTCTTTGAATGATTTTGGTACATTTTTTTTTTGTATGCAGCTGCAATTGCGCTCTACTTAAATATTGTTTAAGTTTTATTGTCAAAATTGTATTGTTTAAATTTTGTTATTTTGTAGTTTCTATTTTAAGTTCAAGGTAAATTTATTTTTAAATTTATTCTACTTTTTCTAGTTGATTGTTTTGAAGCTCCTGTTCTGAACGGGACAGTCCCGTTTTCTGGTATCCTGTCCCGTTGTCCCCAAGCACAGCTTCGGGACGTGGTAGCCTGTCCGTTGTCTAAACACAGCTTCAGGACGCTCAAATGCCGTTTTTGAGTAGCCCTGTCCTGTTGTCCCCAAACAGCTTCAGGAAGGACAGCTCAAATGCCCCGTTTTTTTGGTAGCCTGTCCGTTGTCCCCAAACACAACTTCAGGACGCTCAAATGTCCCCGTTTTTGGTAACCAACCTGTCCATATTTGATCCCCACAAACACGGCTTCGGGACGCTCAAATGCCCCACGTTTCTTGGTAGCCTGTCCCGTTTGATACAAAACAACGGCTTCAGGTCACCAAAATGTCCCCACGTTTTTGGTAGCCTGTCCCGTTGTCCCCAAACTTGGCTTCGGAACGCTCAAATCCCGTTTTCAGAAGAGATCACATTCCTCTAATTTTATCTTGTCATGTATAGATACATTCACTCCCCAATTTTATCTTGTCATGTATAATTACATTCCTCCCCAATTTTATCTTGTCATGTATAAGATACATTCACTCCCCAATTTTATCTTGTCGTGTATAAAGATACATTCCTCCCCAATTTTATCTTGTCGTGTATAAGATACATTCCTCCCCAATTTTATCTTGTCATGTATAAGGTCACATTCCTCCCCAATTTATCTTGTCATGTATAAGATACATTCACTCCCAATTTATCTTGTCATGTATAAGATACATTCCTCCCAATTTTATCTTGTCATGTATAAGATACATTCCTCCCAAGTTTTAAAACCCGCCTCGGCTCATACGTGCTCCTTCAGACGGGCCTGCAGCGGCACTGTACAAGATGATAGCGGCTTAATGCAGGAGAAGAGTTTTGTGTGTTGGAATATGCAGTGTTCTTCGGTTACGAGCGTTCAGCGTGCATTTTCTACATAGAGAAATACGGAAAGAAGCTGCCTGGCCATTGTAGTATGTACCAGAAACGGTGAGTGTATGTATCTTTTCTTAACACCGTCTTTGTACATCGTATGCTTGTAAATAGGCCAGTCCTTTGAAAGAAACCCGATGGATCATTTAAAACTATTATATAGAGTCTAGACAATAAAATCAAAAATTAGAGATTATAAAATGTTCTAGTTTTAGGGAGCTAAAATAAAATAAAACTAATTTCCCCACAAAATGAGGGACTGCCCCCTGACTCACCGCCACTGCTGGGGGAACATCAAAATCTATTCGACACATTGCAGTTCTAATCAAAGGCATTTTGCAAAAGTAATCAGTAATTTACTGAGAAGCCAACCTAGAAAATTCATATCTTCCCTGAAATGCGTTGGTTTATTATCCACCTACGAAAACCATACCTTGTTTGAAATTTTAATTGGGTTTTGATATACAATGTAGGAACATGTTTCAAAGTTTCGTTTCCATTAACGCATTTTACGTGATATTTGAGAGCACATAATGAATCATGTAAAAAGTAAAGATTTGATAAATGGAAAAAAAACCAACTGATTATACCTCTGAGCTAAATTTAGGTAAAGTTCAAAAGATATTTTGAAAATTAGAAAAAAAAATAAAACATGCGCCAGTATTTGAAAAATTGAATTTAAAATGCTGGCATAAATAATTACCGCGTTGGGAATTCATTCCTTAAAATGTTGCAGAATCCTCTTGCCTTTTAGCTTCTATTTAAAAGGAACTGAAAATCTTATTTCATATTTGTTGATTTAACATACATTCAGGTTAACTAAGTTAGTAAAGACTATGTGAAACATAAAATAAAATAATTAAACTATTCCTTTAATTAATTTAAATTTGTGCGCCCTTTCTAAAACCGTGAATTATAGTTCATGCCAAATTCATCGATTATTAAACTCAAATTTAATTGCAGCTTAAGTTCTGCAAATTTTTCCATGAAACAAAATCCTAGACGTTCCAGTTTCTTATCTCAAACCAACCAAAGTGTCTTGAATTGTTAATTAATTATTAATTAATCAAAGTAATTACAAATCAAATTAGTTCTATCTCATAAGCGAAATGAGTTTCTTTGTCCTAAATCAATCAAAGTCCAAAATATTTTTATTATACCATTACTTGAAAAAAGTTACCCGACTGAGTTCGGAGAAAAAGAATTTAAAAGCATGCAAAATGACTTACAGAGCTAAATAAAAAACAAACTAAATAGTCACAAAAATTCATATATCATCAGTAGTTTGGCAAGTAATAATTTTTCAAGAACAATAAAAATTTTAATGTTAAAACAGCATAATGGGAAAAATACAGGACATATTTAATTTTAATCTACGCATGCGCACTTTTCAACATATCTAAGAAGTGCAATAGACCGCAAGATAAAATTTATTTTAATGTAAATAAATATTTTACGAACACATTCAAAAGTTAGCGACATTGATTATTCAGCAAAATTATTCTATGTTTCGAACTGAAAATGACTGCAACATGACTAAAGTAAAGCTATCATAAAATCGCAGTCTATTACACCTCAAGGGCTTTTGACACATGTGTTACCAAATTTTAATGAATTGTTTAGGATATATCACGTTTTCCGTGGACCCATTTAAAGTGTAATTTCATTTTCAGAAACGCATTTTAAAATATAATAACACATTAGTTCAGATAAATAAATATAATAATAAATTTTATTAATTTATTTATTATTAAAAGAAATATATAATATATTAGATTTTATTTATTTATTATTAAAAAATATAATAATATAATAATAAATATAATAATGGAAGGAATAAAATATTCAAAGAAATAAGAATAAAAACAAAGACTGTTTTAGAGATCTTAAAGTTGTGACTTTATTTTTTTAAGATCATAAAAAAAAGTTTTGAATTTTCTTAGAAAATGGTTTTCAACCCTAATCGGATACTTTAAAGATACGGATTTTCTTCTTCTAAAAGAATTTCCTCGCGGTTCACAAACGCACACTCGCCCGACACATAATAATTTATAAATACTCCCACAAGACTTAACATGAGGGCTCGTTTCCAGAAACATAGTTGAATGATTAATGGGATCAGCGTTGCGCCCTCCATCGCCACTCGTTAAAGTTACTTTACTGCTCTCGAACGCACGTCATTTGTGATCTGGAAGATTTAGCAAAGTGAAATTTGAATTTTTTTTTTTTTTTTATGGAAGTACGGGGCGTGTCCGGAAGAGTAAGTACCGTTTTGAAAAAAGCGCTCGCGTAAAAAGTTTTCTCAAGAGCAAATTTATTTTACATGAAGAGCATTTCAGGCTATACTTTCTACATAGTTACCACCATTGTTCAGACATTTTGTCATGGCAGGGGAAACCAACGTCTATACCCTCTTCAAGAAGATGCCGCCAGTGAAGACCAGCCACTGCTGAACACCGTTTTTGCGTCGTCATCGCTTGCTTTATAATTTAAGCGATTTGCGACATTCTCATGCAAAATGGTTTTGAAATTTTTTGGAAACTCATCACAAAGCTTACATTCTTGTGAACCGTCTGTTTTTCACAGATTTTTTTCTCATTCCACTTACTGCAATCATTCACTTTTGCAACCAAACCATCATTGACAACAGAAGGTCGCCCACTCCGTGCTTCGTCATGAACATTGGTGCGTCCGTCATCGAATTGTCGAACCCACTTTCTAACCATTCCATCAGTCATTACATTTTCACCATAAATCTCTACAAGTTGGCGATGAATTTCAGTTTGCTTAACATTATTTGCGTTCAAAAACCGTATTACAGAACGCACTTCACAGTCGGCGGGATCGGCAATCGTCTTAAACATTTTGAACACTCACTAACACATATAAACACAACACATACTGGCTGTAATGGCGTCAGTGGACAGACAATCAACCAGAGACACGTGTGCACATGCGCGGAACTCCGACACTAGCGCTGCGGTGGCGGTAGAACGAAACGGTACTTACTTTTCGGACACGCCTCGTAAATGAAATTAAATATTTTCATGATTCATTATTGTAAAGAAATTCATATCGCTTCCATTGCTTCATCAAAATTTTAACTCCGCAGTTTTTACACTGTTAAAGCTCGAGTAATAAGAAGGAATGGCGCTAGAGTTTGTCCCATGGGGGGGGGGCACGGTCTCCCCAACAGGGGGACACAACCTGCTGTACGAGGGAACGAGTGTAATGAAATTAGTCTCAAATTTTCGCCAGAATATTATTTATCAACTACAGTATCAACCCGTACAAAAAGTTTCCCCGACGGGATACAAATTTTTCACCCGACGGGGGGCCAGCCCCCCCGCCCCCCTGTGGCGTCCGCCGGTAATAAGGAGTGTATCTTTGCCGTTAATTGAAAAGCGGTTTTAATTTTCTTTTTGACTCAGTATTAGAGATGCACTTTCAGGCCATAATGGCCTACTGGTGAGGCCTCAACTTCGGAGCCGGAGGGTTCGAAGTTCGAGACCCGATTCCAGGGCCGGCCCGAACAAAAGCGGGGCCTGGTGCAAAGCTGATTTGCGGGGCCTTGAAACTGATTTCGTAAAACAAAATACTTTATTGCATTAGGATTTTATGATTAGGATTGTTTCCACGGATGCCATACGGTGTAATTTGAGTTTCGCGATTTTTATTTTTTAATAACTGTTAATTATATATTTCGTCAGTTTGTTGGAATTTTCGGTTTTTAAAAATTCTGCGAGGGAGTTCCTCCTGTTTTCAGCAATTTTCTTTCTTTTCCTATGTTTTTCTTAAATTGATCAGATCCACACATGTGTTTCCTTCCGGCATCTCTGTCTCTAGTCATATTCCGAAATTATCCAAAAATAATATTAAAAAAATTAAGATCAATTTTTTAAGTAGTATGATTTCAACAAATAACAATGAAATATATTATTTAGTAATTTTTAGTAATACAGTCGAACCTCGATATAGCGAACCCGGGATATAACGAACCCTGGGTTACAGCGAACCTTTTATATGGTCCCAAATGAAGCCCTATGTTAATAATGTATTTTCATACGTTTACGAAGAACAGCAAACGCTAGAGACTCGGTTATAGCGAACTGAAAATTTCTAAAACTTCAAACTTTTCACTTTCCCAAAGGGACATTCTTTACTAATTGTGCTCAAATCAACCCAATTTTTACAAGAGTTACCCCTTTTGCATGAAATACTCTGGTCCAGAGACCACATTCCTCGCCTATTGTACCTTTGTTAGAGTCGCTGCTAACCCCATAAATGGGACAAAGGAACAATAAACAAGGCTTTTTACAGTTTCTATTTCCCCTGTGGACACCTGACCTGGTGTCAACCAAGGAAGGGGGAGGTCTTTCTTGTCAGACGACCTAGGAGCAATCAAGTGTTTTCTCTGCCATTTTAATTTAATTGCTTATCATTCTGTGAACTTTGCAGTGACCATGGCTACCGTTGGCAAGCGAATTATTTAATACTTTATTTGTCCCTAATCACTAATGAAAATATTATGTTATTAAAAAGTTTATTATAGAAGTAGTATCTTAGCATGTTAGGGCTTTTTTTTTGCAAATACGGATACAGCGAACCTCGGTTAAAACGAACTTCTGAGTCTGTCCGTTGAAGGTTCGTTGTAACGAGGTTTGACTGTATATTATATTAAGTATTTGTCTTCCCCTTAAATACGAATATTTTATTTATTTCTCCACCAAACGTACGGTGTACTATCATCTGTTACAACGCAAGCATGATGAAACACAATGTTTTTACTTTTCTTACTCTGTTTTGGCTATGTAGTGAGATTCAAAGCCCCCACTTTGCCTTTGATTGGTCGACGTGAAATGTCACATATCGCGTGATTATATTCAAATGCATGTATATTCGGATTAAAATAAAAAAAATTAGAATGCATTTTTAAAATGCAAAATCAGTCAGCTGCGCGGGGCCTTTAGAAAACGCGGGGCCTAGTGCGGCCGCACCGTTTGCACCGCCCTCCGGCCGGAACTGCCTGATTCCACTGAAGATTCGCCGTGTATGTAGACCTGATGTACGTTAAATCATATGTAGTGGCCACACGTCCTCCCGCTGGTGTGGTGTGGAAGCTTGGAGAGGGGGTGCAAGCTCAGGTGTCGTCATCTGATTGCGGTTCAAAATAACGAAGCCCGTCCGAAAATAGTGGCTATGTTGCTTCAAAACGGGACGTTAATAAAACAAAACATATACTCTTTAAGTAATGTAAATATTTTTAACCACTAGGCTTTACAATTAAAAACATACGATTCTGATGCTGATTGATTATACGCACTTTTCTTATATTTTTACTTTCTCGTATACGAAGTATACAAAGAGAAAGTATTGTAATCGTCAAAATATTCGAACTCGAGATTTTGACGAATCTCCACGTTTCAGACCTCCCCAAGTCCGAAAAACACAATTTTGGAATTATGTCTGTCTGTGTCTGTGAACACGATAACTCGAAAACTATTAGAGATACGAGGATGAAACTTGGTATGTGATCTTGACATATAATTTGTAGGATTCTATCAAATTTGGGACAAAATGACTGATTGTTAATGGGGTTTTTTCCCACACACAAAAAAATCGACGGGAGGCTGTCTCTGCGAAACGGCCGCTGGGATTGAGGGGCGTAGACTTACTTACCTTACTCAACTATGACTTTCTGCGACTAAAGTAGCTGTATGTGACTATTAACTCTATAGTCTATAGTGACTATTAGTCTAGTGTGACTATGCGACTCTATCTATGTAAAATTCTTCGTGATTTTCACCAACTTTGCAGCTCAACTGTGACTAAACCGTAATTCCAAATTCTAAAATTCTTTCTGCAATCTTCAATGTCTACCTTTCTCTGTTAAATGAAACTAAAACCAACTCTCTATGTTTTTACTTTCTCGTATACGAAGTATACAAAAAGAAAGTATTGTAATCGTCAAAAAATTCGAACTCGAGATTTTGACGAATCTCCACGTTTTAGACCTCCCTGAGTCCGAAAAACACAATTTCGGAATTATGTCTGTCTGCGTGTCTGTGAACACGATAACTCGAAAACTGTTAGAGATACAGGGATGAAATTTGGTATGTGGTCTTTAAACATAATTTGTAGGTTTCTATCAAATTTTGGACAAAATCCGTCAGCGGGAAGTCTGTCTGTCTGTATGTCCGAAGTCATGCGAACACTATAACTCAAAAACTTGTATAGCTAGATGGATAAAATTTGGTACACTGTTTTATCGTCATGAATGTAGGTCCGTATAAAATTTTGGTCCAAATCCGTCAACGGGCTGACTGTCTGTCGGTCTGTATAATAGCATACTTGTTCAACTCCATGCGCATGCGTAAATGCCTGTGCAAAGAAGGGATACTCCGAAAACTTGGCAGTTTGCCAAAAACCAATTCTGGCGGCGAGATTTTGTAAGGTAGCAAACATTTAGGGCGTCTCGTTTTACTTGCGTATTTGAAGCAATCTCTGCGCATACGCAAGCTATTTAGCGAGCGAGCTATTCTCCTGTTTTCTTCTCCGCACGCGGAACTTGCATTGCTAGAGTTTGATAAAAAAAAAAATATTGCAAAGTTTTAATACATACGCATCTTTTTGAATATGATTCTTCACCTCAATATTTTACTATCACTATAATCAACAATGAAAAACCTTCTGATAGTCATTGCATTCTGGGTTACAGTTGGTTTGAACTTTTTATCAACGCAGGGGAAAGGGAAATGACAAATGTTTGAGAAGTATACGAGAAAGTTTATTGGAGGCCACTCCCGCGCTGGTTTTTGTTGCGGAGCTATAAGTGTTTAAAAATACCACGAAAAGCGTCATAATTTCTTCCTTTCCCGACACACCATTAGACCACTATGGAGAGACGTAAGTCTACGTCAAAACATCATACTTTGACCCGGGAGACACCGATTAATTAATATCGCTATCCTGATTTTCGTGTAAAAATGAGCACAAAAACAGTTAAATAGCATTATAAAAGAAATTCATCTTTCAAGCGACTGACGTAAAACTACGTAGATATAAATGAAAAGACGAATAATCGAGGTTTTACTCAACCCTTTCAATTAATACAAATTTGATGCTGCTAAAACAAATTTATATAAAAGTATTAATTTTAAATTTTTCTCAAGAAAATGCTAGTATACAGTGTGTCCGTAAAGTCATGGTGCAGTTATCAAAGCTTGTTGTGGCTAACAGAAACGAAAGGTTGAAACTTGCGCTACACTGGACAGTATCCCAAAGAGTGTCTGTAGTGCAACGGTGTGCGCGCGCAGGTGATGACGCAACACCACGCACCCCGACTGTGACGTCAAGCATCTGCCTTGGCATGTTGCAATTGTATTCAGTTCTACAATTTCCAGAAGGTGTCATCTTTCAACAGGACTGCGCTCCTCCACACTACGGCAACATTGTTCATGAGTTTCTGGATACAACATTCCCCCAGCGGTGGATAGGCAGGGGTGCTGTCATGGCATGGCCACCACGATCCCCGGACATAACGCCATTAGACTTCTACTTGTGGGGTTACGTGAAGCAACATATGTACAGTGAACGTATCACCGACATTAATCATTTAAAACAGAAAATCACGGACGTTGTTCGCTCTGTTACACCAGACGTCCTTACCCGTGTGTGGGAAGAACTGGACTATCGTTTAGATGTGTGTAGGGCAACAAATGGAGCCCCTGCGCTGAACAGGTATGCAAACCTGGAGGGTTTTCCTTTTATTTGGTGAAGATGTCACCTGTCTATCTTGTTTCGTTGCTTTCCTGTGACCGGTCAAAAGTGCACCATGACTTTCGGAAACACTGTCTTACTACCTAGTATGAAAGTCAATAATTAAATTTTAAAATTAAACATCCATCTTAAAAGCGAAAAAAATCATAACTTTATTTTGTATTTTGAGTACTAATTATACATATCTTATACGATTTATGTACATGCAGGTACGCGTTTTATTAAGAAAAGTTTTAACCTTTGTCTGACGTGCTGATTGTCTGTGTATTAAGTTCATAATTATGAATTGAATTAAGTTGGTTGGATGTTTTTTCACTGGTCTTTTGAGAAAACAAAGTTTCTTTTTAGTTTTTCAATCGAATCATTGCGTCTTTGAAGGATAGTGGAATAACTTCTTCTACGTCGCTTAAATTAGCATCAGATAATTTGTCTTCTATTAATTGATCCATTTTGAATAATTTCGAAGTCATTATATCTTTGACACAGTTCACAGACTAGAAAGGAGGAAAATTCCACATTTCAGAGCGGGGTTAAACGACGTATAACCGATGCTTTGTGTTGTATAAATGAAGCAATTTATCATTACGATGAATATGAATGAAACGACATATAAATGAGAAACGTTTATATATCGTATATATAAACGTTTCTAATCGTTATATATAAACGTTATATATTGTATATATAAACGTATATATGGAATCGTTGCGTC
>BGPR01012190.1:28097-38369 GCA_013235015.1 Araneus ventricosus
TATCATTATTTATTATTTATTAATTTATATCATTATTTATTATTTATTAATTTATATCATTATTTATTATCATTTTGATTTGAACATGGTGCCAACAAAATATCCTAGTACTCTGGGAAATTCATATATTAATTCAACTTTTACAAGAAACATTAGTAATGAATTATTTAATTATGTATGTTACTTTTCATATTATCGACAGATCCTACACAGAACTGTAACATATCCACGCACGATTGAAGAATTCAAAACAAAAGAATTGACACTGTAATATATTTTATTAAGAAATAAAACAATTTTCTTTGCAACCTTAGTTTCATTTTATTTCGCCAATTTTCCATATATTAGTATTTCAGAGAAACAAAAGAGAATTGAGGGTAACTTCGAGAAACAAAAGAGAATCACGAGTAACTTCGAGAAACACACGAGTATCGCGAGTAACAAGGAGAAACTGAGAAACTTCGAGAAACAAAAGACTCACACAAGTAAAGTAGTCCTACGCCTTTAACATCAGCGGCTGTTTGAAAAAGACAGCCTCCCATCATTTTTTTAGCACACCTATCCAAAACTGCAGAATTACACAAAAAAATTTATACAAAGCACTATTTCAAAACTATGCCTAGAATTTATTAATCTATGTTCTCTCACATAAAATTTGCACTGTCATGATGCTTTACCTCATTCTTTTTTTTTTTTTATGTATTTTCATATTTTCAGTACTCAAAGGTCTTAGGCAGAATCAATATTGGAATTTTTATTTATCCTATCCAGAAACTGAAATTCTAACAGTGCTATAGCATCCCCCTATCATTATTTATAATTAATTTATTAGCAGCTTGATTATCTTATACTGATATCGGTGCTAGACTTATCGATTACTATTTATAAGGGGCGCCATGCAGTTCATGAAATATGGATAATGTCCTCAATAATTTCTGTGAGAAGAATGTCAACACTCATGATGGATTTGTTAGTGAGTGGTCACATTTTGTATATCAGTCCTCTTTTAAATGCAGTGACGTAACGACCGGGGGGCAAGGGGGTATATATGCCCCTGGGAGCCAATTTTAGGGGGCGCCATGGTGTCAACACAGTACTGCGCCTTTTTTAAAGCAAATTATGATTGAAGGGATGTAAAAATAATATCACATCAATGGCTCCATTTATGATGACACAGGACGCCCACAGATGACGACAGGAATAAGAAAATCGTATTATTTTCCTGGCAACAATTGCTCGTGCTACGCTACTGCCTATGGTCACAAATCCTAGTAGCACAAATATATTGTACAATATAATATGATATTAAACAATGCTCGCAATATTGTATAATATTCATCAATATCATATAATATTATATAACGTCGATGAATTTTGTACAACATATCTCGTACGCCACTGCCCATGTAGAAAAATATATTGTACAATATTATATGACATTGAACAATATTCGCAATATTGTATAATATTCATCAATATCATATAATATTATATAATATCGATGAATATTGTGCAATATGTCTCGCTACGCCACTGCCCATGTAGCACAAATATATTGTACAATATTATATGATTTATTATTGTACAATATATATTATCCCCGGCGCTATTTAGGCTAGTTAACCCTTTATAATTCCATTTTTTCTAGTACTGGTATAATAAAATAACTTTGATATGATATTAATTTAAGAAAAGAAATTCATTTACCTTATTGGATGACAAATTTTTTGTTTATTAATTTTATTAATTAATAATGAATTACCAAGTCAAGACACTTCGTTATGGTTTGAGATAAGAAATTGGAACATTCATGTTTTTGTTTTATCGAAAAATCTGGCGAGAATTTACGCAACCTTAAAAGATGCATTTAAAAATTGATGAATTTGGTGGGAAGTATCTTCTCACGGCCTTATAAAGAGTTTAACCACAGATGACGACAGGAATAAGAAAATAATATTATTTTCCGGGCACCACTTACTCTCGCTACGCCACTGCCCATGGTCACAAAACATGCATTTATGTTAACTTTTTAACCCTTTGCGGACAGGTAACTTTTTATAACACTCAGATCAGGTTGGCGCACTATGTACGCCATCCCATTTTTTCCAACTCTTTGCTTATTTAATTATATAAAACTTTATTTTTCATAATGGGAGATCATAAGATTAGGGGTTTGAATGGATGGGTAATATACACACTGCCGAAATGTAATATACACTTGTGGGTAAATTTTGGGGTATATACACTTGTAACTAATATAACACTAACTAATATTTGGGGTATAACTTAACTAATGGGTAATATACACTTGTGTCCGAATTTTAGCCGTTATCCTCTTTGTTAACTGGATTTCCTACACCTCAATCTAGAGATCGGTAAACTGTGGCGCGCATTATATGCCGTACCTGTCCGCAAAGGGTTAAAGTTGAATACGATGAGGGGACAAAAAATACTATGCCCCGGCGCCATGCGAGAAAATACCATGCCCGGGCGCCATGCGAAAAAATACCATGCCCGAGCGCATAGCGAGAAAATACCATGCCCGGGCGCATAGCGAGAAAATACCATGCCCGGGCGCATAGCGAGAAAATACCATGCTCGGGCGCCGCCAGGGAAAATAAATGCCGGGCATGGCCGAAAAATACCATGCCAGCGGGCCATGCGAGAAAATACCATGCACGAGCGCCATGAGAAAAAATACCATGCCAGCGCGCCATGCGAGAAAATACCATGCACAAGCTAAGTCACTGATGATGACGGGAGGGAGCGAAAAAATCATATTATGACACGGGCGCCACTTACCCTAGCTTCGCCACTGTTTAAATGATAACATCAAATTACCTCAACATACTAGCATTAAATTTTTTTATATATATTCCAGAACACATTTTTACATAATACGATCCTCTGTAATTATATTTTCTCATATTTTTTTCAGATGCTGCTTGAATTTCATGAATTATAGTCCACATTTAAAAGAGCAAAACCTATTTATGTGTGCAAACACGGCACATTTCCCACTCCTCCAATCTCCCTTTATAGTAAATCTAATACGTTCGTATTTAAAGTAAACTAATACAGTCAAACCTCGTTATAACGAACCCTCAACGGACCGATTCAGAAGTTCGATTTGACCGAGGTTCGCTGTTGTATCCGTATTTGCAAAAAAAAAAAAAAAAAGTCCCAACATGCTAAGATACTACTTCTATAATAAACTTTTTAATAACATAATATTTTCATTAGTAATCAGGGCAAATAAAGTATTAAATAATTTACTCAACAATAAACAAACTAAACATTTATCTTTTTTTACTTATTTGCTAATCCACTACATTGAAAAAAGATGTTATTTTTGGTTGAAAAATTTTCGATTTTATATGCAACTCGTCAATTTGTTTATCCACTATTTTAAACAGGTCCACAACATGTTCGTAGATGTTTTCTGTGGCAAAACAGTTGTTCAAAAGGTTTGTAGCTGCTTTTGCATCTGCAATTGAAGGCCCTGGTTCGTCTTGTTCTTCCTCCATATCTGAAGACCAATCTACATTAGAGTTGTTTTTCATTTACTAATGCCACGATATCTTCCTCACTCACTTCCCCAGCTGACCAGAAAGTCCCCCCCTTCCCTGGTTGACACCAGGCCAAGTGCCCACCGGGGGAGGAGGGGAGATAGAAACTGTGAAGAGCCTTGCCTATTGTTCCTTTGTCCCACTTATGGGGTTAGCAGCGACTCTAACAAACGTACAATAGGCTAGGAATGTGGTCTCTGGACCAGGGTATTTCATGCAAAAGGGGCAACTCTTGTAGAAGATGGGTTGACTTGAGCCCAATTAGTAAAGAATGTCCCTTTGGGCAAGTAAAAGTTTGAAGATTTAGAAATTTTCAGTTCGCTGTAACTGAGTCTCTAGCGTTTGCTGTTCGTTGTAAACGTATGAAAATACATTATTAACATAGGACTTCAGTTGGGACCATGTAAAAGGTTCGCTGTAACAGAGGATTGGTTATATCCCGGTTTCGGTATATCGCGGTTCGACTGTACTACCTACACAGTGCTCTTAGGCTGAATCGATATTGGAATTTCTATTTATCCGATTTCAAAACTGAACTCCTAACAGTGCTATAACATCCCTTCATCGTTATTCAAGTTACTCTTTTACAGAAAAAATCAAATAAATGCGAATTTTCTGTAAAAAACCTCCACAAAATTATTTTTTACGCAGCATTTCTAAAACTGCACGATTAAACAAAACATTTCTATGAAGAAATATTTCAAAACTAAAGCGAGAATTTATTAACCTATTAATTAATTTAATAGTAGGTTGAATTCTTATACTAATATTTGGTTTTCCTCTTTTATTAAAATAATGCTTTTTGAAGTACAGATCTCCTTGCTTTTTGTTGGAAAATTTCGGGCTAAGAGAAGCTGTATTTGGCGTAATGCAAGCTTCTTACAGAAAAATTTCCCAATTATTATTTTGAATCCATTTCAAATAAAGTCCTTAGCCCTAGTGGGGACAGAGTTGTGGTAAAAAAAAAAAAAAAAAAAAATAGAGATACCTAAAAGTACCCTGCAGAAGGGGGGGTCAGCAAAATTTAAAAATTTAGTTCAAAATTAGCTGCTCTTGACACCAATGTTTTTTTGAATCCTAGTTTTAAACCTCAAAATGAACTAATAATTTCTTTTTACCGAAAAGTTTGGGGGAGACACTGTTTCCTTACGCATTGCTGACAAGGCCTCTGGGAAAATAACAATTCGTAGTAATACATATTTTGGACAAATAGCGTAATTCCTAAAATATTTTATCCTGATGGTAAATATTAGTAGTAAAATGGAATTGGTTTGAGCAAAAATAAATAAATAATAATAATAATCATATTATCTATCTATTAAAATTCGAAGGTAAACAAACGTATGTATGTATATGTCGCTATCTTCTCACGAACTGCTGAACGGAAGAGCGGAAATAAAAAATGAGAATAATCCAAGGAATCCATTTAGCCATTTAAATTCGAAGTACAATTAGTTAAAAAATATTAATTAAAACGTCAAAATTAATGAGATTGACGCTCTGCCATCTGGAAAATGGTGAATTCATTCACGAATTCTTTTCCCCTATTATTAGTTTTCGCATCCGGTGTTGCATTTTTTTTATTTATTTAACGGAAGTTGGTATTTCCTTTCGAGCGATCTTCTGTGTTCTTCTGTTTTGATTTATTAACAATTGAGAAAAAATCGTTTTTTGCTGCATTTTTCTTTCTTTTTTTGTCTTACGGTGTTTCGCAACATTTACGTTTGTTAGGGAAAAATATTTATTTATTTTATTCGTTTTTTTCATTATTATTCGTTTTTTTTTCATTATCATTCGTTTTTTCTTTATTATTCGTTTTATTTTTCTTTGCAAAACAAAATCATGCTAATCTGTTTTTTAATTTATAAGCATAAGAATTCTCGTTTTCATTCAACCCAACTGATTTAAGATTGTAAAGGCTAGAACTGAAAGTTTTAATCCAACAAGAGAGGATTCAAAACAGATTTACGTTTGTTGGGGAAGCTTGTATATTTGTAGGGAAAAAAAAACAGAGGCAGGCATAGAAATAATGTATTCCGAGAACGACGCTGGGTTATTAACTATGAGTGATTAAAGGTTGGATTTAAATTTTATAACAATATAATTCAAAGGATTTTTTACGTTTTGGGAAACGTAACGTTTTACTTAGCAACAATATGTGTAAAAAAATATAACCGGAGGCGAGCATATGAAAATTAGTAATAAAAGACTAGATTTGAAAGAATATTTACTTTTGTTGAGGAAAGTAAGTGATAATATTTGTTGAAAAAAAAATGGAGCCGGGCATATGAAAATATGGATACCAAGCCTCACGTGATCTCACTTCTCTCCGCCCGAGAATATCCATTATTCAAGATTGTCCTTGCAACGCCAGAGCCATACATAGTAATATTTATACTTAAAATGATCGAGATTTTTTATATTTATAGCATGCATTTAAGAAATTCAGAAACAATCTAGAAATATCATGCCCCCCCCAAAGCCTCCGTGGCCGCGGTAGTGGCTAGTGATGTGATTTCGGGGCTCGAGGTTCCAGGTTCGTGATTCCATTGAAGGTCCGACGTGTATTGGACCTGCTGCGTTAAATCCACGTGGAGGGTCAAACGCCCTCCCTCTGGTGAGTGCGAAGTTTGCAGAGTGGGTGCCAGCTCGGGTGTCGTCATGAGCCCCGATTCCAAATTACGAGTCCGTCCCAAAATAGTCCTCGTGTTGTTTCAAAACGGGACGTTAATATAATAAAATAAATCAAGTCTCCGTACGCTTATTGTAACTTCGTTTTGACGCATTATAAAAGCTTTTGATTTAGCGTACAAACGATTTATTTAGAATCTTCTAGTTCAATGAAAATAAATTAGAAATTTATAAGCAATATGAGTAAGAATTAAACAGTTCTAAAACGAAAATTCGCAGGTATTGTAAATGAGATGTCACTTTTCTCAGTACATTGTAAGTGCAAGCAGTCTCTGAAAAAAAAGTTGGTATGAAAAGTCAAAGATGCAAAGTAACTACCAAAAAAAGCGAATGTAATGAGGCGATTCAACGGAATATAAAAAATATTACAATTAAATTTATCACAGTATTGAAATTTTTCCTAGATTTTGAGTAAAAGAAATCAAATGAGCGATATAAAAAAAATATATTTGGAAAAATAAAATCGTGAATTAGAGTGAAAATAAATCAGTTGTATTCTAAAGTCAGTTTTTCTTTCCACATAGAATCGAAAATGAACCCTCGATGCCTAAATGAAATAGAACATGAAATGAAAGAATTTATACAGAATCTTAATATAAATAAAAGTCATTGTGGGTATGTATGTGTATATGTTCCACATCTCCCGAACTACTGCAGCAATTTCGACCAAACTTTCCACACTATTATTTAAGACAAGAGGAAAGATTATTGCCAACTTTTCGAAGTCCGAAAGTTAATTAAACAGTCAGTTAGTAGGAAATTAACCGAAATTGATTTTTTCGTATTATTAACTTCGGAGCAAATTATCCACAAAAATATTTTTTATACCATCTTAAATTTCAAATTTTACATTTTCAATGATACCAATTTTTTATATCTGTGAAATGTTTCACTCCAACTTTTATTAATTTTTGAAAATTTAATAAATAAATTATTACCTCAGACGTTCTTAAATAAAACAAATTTAATGACCTTCGTTGCCTGGGCAACGATGAGACTTTGAACAAATTTCTTTTTTATTTTTTCCAGTAAATATTTTTAAAAGAAGTAAAATATCACTGTCAACTCTAAAAAAGGCCCAAAAGTTAATTAAATTTTTTTAAAATTAAAAATTAAGTAAGATTTTGCGTTTTTTTTTGTGATATATTTCGAAAGTGTTATGTTACAATAACTATCTTTATATACTATATTAAAGTTTAAAAAATAGGCTTTTTTAGTGACACAAATTCCATTTTACTTCAAAATTGTTGCTCTCATTTCAATAATTTTTTAGAAAAAGTTCAATTATTAAAATTCACAATTTGTGGCAATGTATTTTTTATTATTAAAGAACAAGAATACTTATAAAGTACTACTAGAACATATAAATAAATTCTGAAAGAATACTAAAGAAAACTTTAAAAGCAGACGATTCTTAATTTAAATCAGGAACAACTATTCATCTGGTTTATTTTGGAAGCTTTTTATTAATGAAAATTTAATATTTAATTAATTGATCCAAAACATTCTATCAAAATCCTTCTTATATATTATTTATAAACGAAATTTGAAGTAAAAACGTTTCGAAGACGATAAAGAAATTTTGTATTATAATTTTCATACAATAATAATTTTTTTCATTAAAATATTAGACATAAGCGTTTAATACCAAGCATAACAGCTTGTGGTTAAAATATGATTGATAGAAAATAATTTTGAGATGGTGTATAAATTCTTCTGGAATTGGAGAAACAAATTTATTACTTTTAATATATACAAATGTCTGCATTTGTGAATTATAAAGACAATTATCGTTACCACAGACATAAATTCTCTATAGGATCAATTTTATCTTCTGATATGACAATGAAAAGAACATTCCCAGCAGTTTAGTTTGTTATATTATTCTAGTTTTAAGCAACACAGGAGTGCTATATTGAAAAGGACCTCGTGATTTTTGATCAGGGCAGGATCATTAGAGAAATAGGCAAAGTGGGCAACTGCCTATGTGCCCCACAACTTTAGTGGGCCTGAGGCCTCAGGACATTTTCGCGGTGTTTGAGGAGTAATTTAATTTTGTACTTTCATTTATTAACAAAGACTGTGCATTCTAATTTATTTAAAATTAGCATTAAATATCGTTTAATTTTGGAATATTATTCTGTAGCATTCCTAATTGAGTACCTTCTGCGAGTTCTAGTACTTTGTTTAATAATTCTAAAAAAAATATGTTGCTTTGTTAAAACAACTTCAAATAATATAATTAAATAGTATTTAGTTCTGTGAAAAGAGTTTCATAATTTTTTTCTTTACTATTTCGTTTTTTAAGTATATTTAAATTTTAATTTTTCTTACACACGCGAGATACTGGAAACCAACTTTTCTTGAAAGTGTCTCGCAATTAAATGAATCGTTGTGTTTTTTCAAATTTGCTACCTAAACTGTTTTAAATCAGAATAAATTAAAATTAACAACAAAAATATCCGGTTCTGAGAAGTTGGTAGGGACAAGACCCCAAATTTGCATTGGCTGAGAGGCCTTAAAGAATAATCGGCCTGATTTTGAACTGTGATCAGATGGCAGGAATGACGGCCATCTCTAAACATCCGCAACACACCAGCGAGTGTGTGACCCTCGATGTTAGATTTAACGTGCATGGGCCCATAGGTAAAGGATCGTTGGTGAAAACGGGTTTCAGACCTGGATCACTCCAATTTGGAAGCCAAGACCTTACCAATAAACCATTCAGCAGTGATTTTCATAATACTGCAAATCTACGAAAATCTGTCCGAGGTGTGTTCTTCGGTGAAAGCAACCCACCTGGAACGCATAATGCAGTGACGCTGTTCACAGATATCCGAAACACGAAGCACATGGAACAAGAAAAGCACTTGTACAAATTAGCAGCACGAAAATATTAACAATAACGATTAACTGCTTGCTTTCAGTGCTCATCACCAACTTACGATTACAATACTTTCTGTTTGTATACTTCGTACAGAAAGTAAAAGTATAATGTAACCATGCAGATTCTTATATAACTATTTTATTTTACATCTTTCAGATTTTCAACCGTCATGGTTCAGGTTCAACCATGAATTTTACTTTTATTTAGTGTGACTATCGACGTATGGGAAATTGTCCACCACGAAGATTTCTATTCGTTACTGTTCAACAACAGAGAAAAACAATTTAAGTAAAAAAAAAAAAATTAATAGATAGGGTCATTATTTATTCTGGGTGGAATCAGAGTGAAGAGGTTAATTTCAGAATGCCACGCAGAAGAGACAGATAATTCTTAGCTTCATTTTTAACGAATCTACGCATTACTAATAGATTAGATGGCCTAGATCGTACTCGGTAACGCTCGTGACGTCGCAACTAAAACTAGTGCCATGGCATGAGACTTAAACAGCATATTTCATTTGTTAAGAGACCTAATTTCAGTAATTTTAAATTTGAAAGATAATTATTTGTTTCTAATTTAATTTGTAAGACTCTAAAAAGTAGGAAATATTTGTCTATCGATTGATTATAAAATTTAGTCTCGCTGAGATCAATAAGTTCGCTGAAATTTTAAATTATATTAATCATATATTTCAAATTAATTTCCGTTTTTTAATAGAAAGTAGCAAATTACGTCTAGTGAGGTATATCCTGCGCGTATATAGTTTTGGACGCCAAGATCATGTCATTATTTATTGCAATCGTGATGATATAATTTCAATAATATTTTTTGGCAACGTTTTGACAAGCAGAAAGTGCTGTGTAAGAAATTAGCCCAAATAATATGTAAATAAAAATATATGGCTACCAGTATAAAACATATATTTATTTTGTTTGTTTCAATATATCTTCCTTCTCTCTTCTTCTCTATTTCATGCTATCAAATTTGTTGGTATCTCAAATAATCATTGCCAATCTTTTTCCATGATAGATATTTCTAATTATAAAATCAAAACAAACAACAAATGCATCAATACAAACTTTAGGATATGTCAACTATTAAAATAATCATCCTATGTGACTTTAA
>BGPR01012191.1:524-45849 GCA_013235015.1 Araneus ventricosus
TATTTGAGTAGTTATATCCGAAATATATATGTCAAAATGTTTGATTATCGTTAAGAATGCCATAATTGCCAAACATTGATACGGGACGTTTAAGTGCTAAATAAATAAAACATGAAAAAAGTGGGTAGGTAATGGTTTATTTTACTTTGATAAAAAGTCGAATAAAGGCTAAGCAATCTAATAAAATGAACCCGTAGAATAATAAAAAAAAGATGGAAAGCTAATCCTTTTTAGCCCACTCATATTTTAAAGTTGATTTTACTTTCCTAATTATATCATTTTCCTCTTTCATATAATCCTAAAATTGGATGCAAGTCATTTAAAAATTATAATGAGAAATCAAAATTGCTTCAGATGTCTCTACTGATAGCCTGTTTCTTTCGCCCGGTGTCTCACACAAAATTTAGGGAGAAACCGGGACAAATACTTATACGGGACTGAGTAGTGAAATACGGTGACAGTCTCGTATATACGGGACATATGGCAACACTAATTATCGTGAATATTTCCTACGGAATTTAAAAATATTTTAAATTCGGCAGGAAAATATTTGAAATGCTGGTTAAAAATACTTTACAATATTTGTTTCCATTTCTGAAGTTCTGGAACAACACATAGTCAGTTTTATCTAATCAATTTATATATTCAAGTTCAATAACGTCAAGAAAGGAATTTATGGTTGATATTTCACTGCTTTTTATTTTGCGACATTTTAAACGATTTCTTTCTTCAAACTCATTTCTTGCGTTTATCATAAGCGATAAATATGTGATTTCAGTAAATGATTTTCTTTTTTATCTTTCGTAGCCGTTTCATGAAAATGAAGTTGAAAGATACAAGAAATATGGTCGACTATACGGGTAAGTCCGATATAAACAGCTTTGAATGTAAATGAGATTGCCACAAATTGAGAGATTTTTACAGTAATTTAGTGCTCATCCTTAAATGTTCTCTGTGCAATCTAGGTCTGCTTTTAATTTTTTCTGTGTAAAATCTTAGTCTTATTTACATCCAACGCTTAAAAATCAGTCGCAAAACTTTTGAAACAAAATGAATTGATATTTTTATTCATTGCTGGAATTGCCAAACCAAATTCAAGGAATATTTGAAACGGGATTCCTAAATTGTGCGAGAAAAAAAGGAGTACGAGACTTAAAGGTATAAAAGGAATCGAAAAAAATGCATTTCGAAATAAGTTCTCGACAAATATAGAATGCTTTATTGTCATAGTTATGAAATAAATTTCTTAATACTAATTACGAAAATTATTTAATTTCTTTAATTAAATTAATTATCTTCTTTTTAATAATATTACGAAAATAAATTTAATTATTGTCTTTTTAATATTATTACGAAAATACATTTAATTATTTTGATTTAATTATTTGGCATTTCCACCCAAATTTGAAAACAGTTATTATTTTAACCAGAAAACGTGTACAGTATTTTAAAAAAATTGATTTGAGAGCATTTTCTGTTGAAGGTTTCTTAAAGTACTTTCCTGCATAATTAATTTAGCGATTTATTTCAAGGTAGTATTTCAGATTTTTTAACTGCTTTTAAACAAATCACTTGGTGTCATAAAATTCTATACACACTTTGTGTAATACTTTTATATATGTTATTAATTGTTTAAGTAAGATATATTCACATCTCCATACATTTTTGGGAAACCCCGTATATTCGTTACCTTGTTCTTTTCTAAAAATACTCATTACAATATGAATTGGAAATTTCCTCAAAGATTGTTTTGTTGTAATTTTTTCAGGGATTTCGAGGGCTCTGGAGTTCTCTTATCCGTCGCCGAGCCAGATCATCTTAGAAACATTTTGGTCAAAGATTTCCAGTTTTTCATCAATCGCAGAGTAAGTATTCGGTTCCATTAAAAAATTTCTTGATGTATGTATCCTTTATGGACTCACTGTATCTAGGCCAAATTTAGGGGCGGATTATATCATTTATTATCAGAAGCGTTTTAATATAGAATTTTTCATATAAATTAGAAAATTTAATTGGAGCATTTTTTTGGAATTTTAACCCATAAATGCCCAAGTCTAATTTTTTTCAATAATGTTTGGTATACTAGTACTACAAGTCGTGAAATCAACTAGGAAAGTATTAAATAAAATCCTGCCTGTAAAATTTATGTTTTATTGCCCTCCTAAGCCTAGCGTCTCTATTTAGACAATTCCTATTAATGCACAAAACCCATATAAATTAGAAAATTTAATTGGAGCATTTTTTGGAATTTTAACCCATAAATGCCCAAGTCTGATTTTTTTCAATAATGTTTTGTATACTAGTACTGCAAATCCTGAAATCAATTAGGAAAATATTAGATAAAATCCTGCCTGAAAAATTTATATTTTATTGCCCTTCTAAGTCTAGCGTCCCTATTTAGACAAAGTTCTATTAATGCAAAAAAAAAAAACAATCCAAATCTAAAATTATGCGAGATTTCAAAAAGAAAACATATTCTTAGAATTGTATTTACAGATATATTTGAAAAATGCAAGTAAATTTATTGATAAATTATTGAACAAACTGACTCTTTGCTTCTTGAGATTACAAAAAACTACTTTCCGAGTCTGACTTGAAAATGAAAAGGCTACATTATCAACCGAACACTTAATATGTTCTGCCATCGATTGAATATAAAAGAAATTAATTCCCCAAAATACTTTTTGTAAAATTTATGTTGGAAAAATAATCCCTGCGAGTTTATGATGCATTTGTAGAAACTTCCCTAAAACGGCAATTAAAGCTAGGCATTAATGAGTTAATCAAACTTCAGCTCACGCCTTGGGTCATGAATAAATATTCCGATTACAAAAAATCTCGGATGTGAGAGAGAGAGAGAGAGCATTGCGTCTCGCTCAAGCTGGAGAAAATCAACACCATCGTCATACGAATAAGAGAATAATATATCATTAGGATGAATATGTGATAATGTGACAGACCGTCCTCCTTTTGTCTGCCCTCGTAAAGTTTCCTTCTACATGCCCTCCTTTTCGATAATTTAAATTAAAAGACTGAATATATTTAAATTCTGAAAAATTAATACAATGGGAAAATTAACATAATGGAATTGATAAACGATGGGTGGAAATATTCAACCATTTCAAAAATGAACATATTTCATGCGAAAATTTATTTATTCTTGCTCAGGTTTTGTTGTACTGCTCTGGAACTAATGCAACAGTTGAAAGGGTATTTGCAATTGCTAATGATTTTTGGACACGTGAGAAATCGAGACTGAATATTGACACTCTAGCTGAAGCTCGTGCCGTAAAACTCAATATGAAGGATATTTCGTGTTCAGATATTTCCAATATATTCTTAGAAAATGATACATTGCCAAAAAATTATCCATTCCATGGAAAAGTAATAATTTAAATAATAATTAATACTGTTCAGCAACGGATTCCGAGACTACTACTTTTGGACGATTTTACACCGGAAAGTGGTGTCAGGCAATGAGTCATACGAGCGTATTTCCGGAGTTCTTTCTTAGATCACGCTCAGTAAAATGTAAACATCACCCTTCGATTCTTCACTTTCCCGCTATTTTGATCAAAATAACTCCGCCCGACGCATGCGCAAAAGCGCGGAGGGTTCCCGAATCCGTTGCATGAAGGATGAAATCCGAATAGGCATGTAAGAAAAAATGGGATTTAAAATGTTACAAAAGATTTTATTATATTGTAGTGTATTCTGTATTATTGTTGCAAGAAACAAAATGTTTCTTTTATTTATTAACTTTTTTCCTTCTATTTATTTGCGTCCTTCTTTTCATTGTAAAAAAGTTGGTTACCTTGATATATGATGAACTATTCAGGATGACCATATCTGATTTCTGTAACAATTTCCTTATGATGAGTACACCATTTACATGATGATTCTTTTTCTCTGGAAATACCCCGACACATTAATATGAGAAACCTCTATGAGGAAGGAATCTAGGATTTCTATAACTTTTTCTTCAAAATAATCTGTAGTTTAACTCAATTTTGAAAGAAAGGTGGGGATAGCCCAAGGTTACTTGAGAGAGTAGAGGAATAGCGATGCAATTCTTCTGCCATATAGGAATCCGAAAAGAGATTTATCAGGTATTTATTTGATAGCGTAGTTGACAGATTTATAAGAATCTGAGACGTTCTTTTTGGTTAATAGCTTCATTTAGGAAAACCGCAGGAATTTATCTTTGACAGAAAGGATTAAAAACACAAGATATGAATGGATCCACGTGGATGGACAGAAGTTAGGATTCAACTACTGCGTTTAGATTAAATGTAATTTTTCACTTAGATATATTAGAAGGCAAACAGAAAACACGCTACATTGCAAAGGCATCAGTTCCGCTTTGTAAAATGGATGGAATACCAAGTTTTATGGAATGATAATATCATTCCACAAATAATTCTAATTCCGATAGAGTGATAACAAGCAACCGCACGAACACTTTGAGTTGAGTGATAAATCCGTTTGCTTCTTTTATAAACATTTTGAATCTTGGATAAAAATAATTAATTCTGGGTACATGTTGCAGAACCGCCAATAGAAATTCTAAGTTTCAGTTTCAATACTATATTACATCACATTGTTACTTACCAGATTAGTTGAACAATTTTTTAGTGCGACTTAAAGTCAGAAGTAAAATCTAGTACCTCGATGAGCCAAAAAAAAAAAAAAAAAGAAAATATTTCACACAACACACACACACATAGAAGTTTAAGTCGCAGAAGTCAAAAATTGTTGTAATTCAATTTATTGTATCAACTGTTACTCGGAAGCTATCACGAGAATTTCCAAGCTCGTTGCTTGATGTCAGATTCACAAATTACTTTAACTGCTGTAGACATGGGTTTTTATATCCCTGCCGTATCAGAAGCCCACCAGATTTTTAACCAGTTAACTGTTTATGACGAGTATATTCGTCATGAAAAAAAGTGCACAATTTTGTGTTATGACGAATATATTCGTCACGAGTAAACGGTAGTGACAATTTGCAGTTTAAATTGCAATTTTATTGAAAACTAAAATATATTCGTAAACTTCATGATGCTTGAAATATTTTGAGGCCAAGTCGAAATAAAAGTTTATGAATAATAATTATGAAAGAATAGTGTATGGTATGAATTATTTTTTCGTAAGTGCATTGTTGACTTGTCATCACTACTAGTAGTGATGTTGTAGTAGTACTATCTAATACTACTACATCTATGTTCTAGTATGGTATCTAGTATGTTATCTAGTATAGTATGGTATCTAGTATGTTATCTAGTATAGTATGGTATCTAGTATGTTATCTAGTATAGTATGGTATCTAGTATGGTATCTAGTATAGTATGTTCTAGTATGGTATCTAGTATGTTGTAACTAGTAGTTGATGTCATCACTACTAGTAGTGATGTGTAGTGATCACTAGTAGTAGTGATGTGTAGTGATGTCATCACTACTAGTGTGATCACTATTTGTAGTTGTTGTTGACTAGTCATCACTGAAGGAATTTCGGATCCATATATTGTTTTAGCCTATGAAATAAGTGGCGCAATATTTTCGTCTGATCGAAGAAAGTAAATTAGTCTCTATCAAGCCGTCACCAGATCAACAAGTATAATATATTACAGTGCAACGAAAGATTTGAAGTACGTAATATTTTAAAGTTGTGCAGAAAAATGTTGTAAAATGAATGAATGTGAGTAATAAAATAAAAAAATAAACTCATTTCATTACAACTTTTCCATATTACGCATACTCTGTGTTTCACGAGTATACTCGTCATCGCTTAATTTGTGCGACGCAGTTTATATACACATTTTTCCAACGACGTCGAAACAGTTAACTGGTTAATTCTAGATGAAGATCGGTATATTCGCGAGCACTAAAAATTTATAAGGATACTCTCGTATTTTTTATATATTAATTTTGTAGCTAAATTTTATAATTCATCTGCTGATTTCATGAGTCTGTGTTTTTTTGATCGCCAAATTTCAACAAACCCTACTCTCAATGCCAAGATCAAGAAGAGCTATGGATGTGTGGTAACTTTTCTGTTTGGAAGGTGGGTTTTTGTGTGTGTGTATTGTCTGAAAGCAATACGACCCTGAGCAGAGACTTCATAGTGTAAAGAAAGCAATTTGTATTAAATCTCTAAAAAAATTTATTTATAGTTCAAAACAGAAGGCAAGTATTAAAAGCAAATAAAGGAGTTTTTTTACGATATTGTTTGTTGATTTACTATCTGACAAAGGCAGTTAATGAAAAACTTCCAAAATTTTTATTACTTAATTGTTCAAACAGTTTATTCAGATTAATTGAATTTTCGGTTTGGTTTGGTTTGGTTTGTTTGAGGGTTTTTGGCGCAAGGGAATTGAATTTTCGGATAAATATTCATTTTCCTCTTCTATCAGTGAAATTTTTAAATATACATTTATCTGCGAATTTTTACTCCAAAAGAAAAAGAAACATTAATATTAGATTTAAATTATAAATATTTCATAAATTATTTTAAGTGGAAGAAAAAAAATCTTAATACTAGAATGAAATAAATAATATGAATTGTGTAATCATTTGAATGTGTTAATGTCGTAAGCGGCAGCTACTTTGAAGGTACTGCCTCTACTACCGTTGCCCCCTAATAATAGTAGCAAAAGTAAATATATATCGAACGCAACATTTATTATCAAAAAACTATATTAAAGTAAACAATAAATTAAAAATATTACTCCTAATTTTTATTTTGAGTGTTCAGATAGTTTCTGGAATTTTCAGTAATTTCGTTACTGCATTTTAAACTCGTGGGTAGGATCCCTTGGCTGCGAAGCTTTGCTTTCCTTATATGCGTGAGCTTAATGAACTGGACAATAGCAACTTGATCTTTGATTGCAAATTCTTTTTATCTTACTTTACAATGGGTTGATATTCAACTGAAATAAAACAATTGATTTCGATCAGCGGATGAAATTAGAAAAATAGTTGTAATTCGTAATAATTAGGTTAACCTAAAAATTGAAAGATGCGTCAAAGCAAATGACAGATGCCATGAAACATTGATTTTGATTGAAGACTTCGCAAGTTTGCGCTACAACATAACTTACAGCTGCATTCGCCAATAATTCCCGTTTAAATATTAACTTGCTATTATTACTACGAGACATAGGGAGTAACATTTTTGTGCTTTCTGTTTCAGGGGCTGAAAACTGGCGACACCATCACTGAAAGGATGCTTCAGCTGTTAGAAGGCGAAGATTGGAAGAGAGTTCGATCAATCATCACTCCCACTTTCACCACTGGCAAAATCAAGAGAGTGAGTGTTCCATAATAAGTTGTTTGATATATGCAATATTTTTACTTTCTCGTATACGAAATATACAGAGAGAAAGTATTGTAATCGTCAAAAAATTCGAACTCGAGATTTTGACGAATCTCCGCGTTTTAGATCTCCCTGAGTCCGAAAAACACAATTTTGGAATTATGTCTATCTTTGAACAAGATAACTCGAAAACTATTAGAGCTACGGGGATGAAATTTGGTGTGTGGTCTTTAAATATAATTTATATGTTTCTATCAAATTTTGGACAAAATCCGTCAACGGGAAGTTTGTCTGCTTGTATGTCCGCAGTCATGTGAACACTGTAACTCAAAAACTTGAATAGCTAGATGGATGAAATTTGGTACACGGTTTTTTCGTCATGAATGTAGGTCCGTATAAAATTTTGGGCGAAATCCGTCAAAGGGTTGACTGTCTGTCGGTCTGTATAATTTACTTTGGAAAAGAATCCGTCATCTCCACGCGCATGCGTACTGGAAGCAATCTTCTGTGCACGCGAAGGTTATGGAGCGAGTTACGTCAGTTTGTCCTTGAGCCGGCAAGAGCGGAAAATCGGTACGCATCTCTTTGAATTTGATTCTTTACCTAGATATTTTTCAATCACTATAATGAAAAACCTTCTGATAGTCATAGGATTCTGGGTAACAGTAGGTTCGATTTTTTTTATCCACGCGAGGCGAGGGGAAACAGCACCTTCCTGGGGAAGTATACGAGAAAGTTTAGGGGAGAACACTCCCGCTGATTTTAATTGTCTGTCATCCATACGTTACGATAGCCTTAACTCTCTTGCCTCGGATAACGTAAGTAGATAGATAGATAGATAGATGCCCACGACAGTCCCGCCTACCAAAAAGTGGTTTAAAGCAAAGGATAACATAACGTAAGTGCATTTCAATTATCTCATGCGATTTCGGGGCTAGGTTATTCGATATTGATTTAAATTAATATATACATAGAATTGTCCGTGACGGTCACGCGACTTTGCTACGTTGATTTAAATTAATATATACGTAGAATTGTCCGTGACGGTCACGTGACTTGGCCGTGCCAGAGATTCAGAACAGACACTCTGTCTCCAAATTAGGGATGTTTTTTTTTCATTCTGCGATGATTTAATATCAAATAAGAGTTGTGTTTGCTTTTTTTTTCTCTCAATGTTGGGGAAACGCCGAATCTTTTAGCTATGACAGGGTTTTCTTTCTTTTTCCTTTTCTAGCTGAATTAAACGGTTTCCTTTTTCTTTTGTTTTATGTTTATTCATCCAGGGAACTCCATAATATCAAATAGAAGTTATACTTTAATTTATTTTTCAGAGAACTTTTTTGTTGACGTTTACTTTCTTTTATATTTAATTCATCCATGCGAAAATCCATAAGAAAAATTGAATTGCCAATTGGAAAAGTTACCAGTTTTTTGTTAAGGTGTTCCTTCTTTTTCGTGCTTAATTTTGGAATTGAATATTTACATATTTTATTTTTAATATTTGTTCCTTAACCGCGCGTGTCCTTATACTGAAAGGCTTCCTTTACTTAAAAAAATTTGTTAATAAATCTGTGACAATCACATCTGAGATATTATTGGCAAGCTGAAAGCCCGTCTTAGACGGGCACAAATCTACTAGTTAATAATATTATACTATTATAACGCTGTATTTAAATAACAATTGTGGAATGGAAATAGGAAACGCAGTAAGTACAAAATCGCAAATTTTATAGGAGAACGAAAGAAGTTTCACGCCTCGCAGTACTTACGTTGCTGGCAGCATCTACCAACGTTTTTCAACTATTTAGAGTTTGATGGACACTAACATCCTTTCCTTGGTTGAAAACCTTAATATTTACTGCGCTGTGAAGGGTTTTTTTATGTGTGTGTTTTTGGTACTATATATGCGGTTTTCATGTCCAGTCTCAAATATGTTTCTTTGAAAAATTATTCGGGGCTATTCACAATAAACAGAGATTCTAAGTAGCCTGCCGTTGGAGTGTTAAGAAATAATCTAGCTCTATCCATTTCCAAATTATATAATCTCTTATACGCCTTTTCTTCACCTGCAGTGAGGTACCTAAAAGGGAGGCTGAGGGAGCAGGGGTTGCGCCAGTGGAGGACAAGGGCCATCCCCCCTATCTGTCAGGGGTGCTGTGCTCCCCCGTCAGGGCAAATTATTGTACCACGTTGACGCAACGGACTATTCAACTAGTAGATAAATAAAGATCTTGTGAAAATTTGGGAGGGTCATCATTTTGCTCCTGCCCTTGTACACTAGGTCGTGCCACCTGTCGGGGAGACCGTACTCCCCCGCCGGGCGGACTTTAACGCCACTCCTGGGAGGGAGCGGTCCGCCCGTGGCGGCACTTCGAAAGGGATTGCAAAATCAGAAACAGTTTTATAAGACCAACGGCTCTAGTTCAGTCATTGTGCAATTCGTATTGTTATTTTTTTGTCGGTAAATTGCCGATGTGGGAAAGAAAAACTGGATGCGCGATTTCACAACCTATCTGCAGAGATTGAAGGGTTCATCGACAGTGGCGAATCCAGGGGGGAGGGGCTATCGGGCTACAGCCTCCCCCAGAGCCAAGCCAGAATTCTTGATATTATTTAAAATCATTAAAACTGTTTTTTCTTAATTTCCCTCTTTAAAAAAAATAATAAAAACGTTTCAACATTGCTTTCTGGTTTGGACAGGCTCGAAAATTTTCCTAATTTTGTAGTCATTCCACTTGTAGCTTTGACGCGGTCGAAGACATATTTTGGCTAGTTATTTCATTGTAATTTTTATTAAATTATCGAAACTATTGTATTGTTCTTTATGATTCTTATTGTCAGGTGAGTAAAGTCTGTAAAGTTAAAAAGTTTTGGTTTACTTTAGCCTTGAGGTTTGACATTCGTCACGACGATACAAAGTTTTTATGACCTCAGCCTCCCCCCCAGACCCGAATTCTAGATTCGCCACTGGTCATCAACAAATTACGGTACTAATAAAATGCTTTTTCCTGGAATATATTTCTTTTATTTTGATGTTTATTTGCCCTATGTAATTTGTAAAGGAAGGGTGGCTTGTAGCAAGTTTACTCCGGGCGGCAACATTTGCAGCTACGCCACTGTTTACCTGGCCATAAACGGATTGACAAGTAATTAATGTTAGTTCGAATTTGGCTATTTACAGAATTAAAGGCTTAAAAGATTCCAACATACTCCATAACACGAATTCTCTTTATTAACTAATTAATACTTTATTATTTATATGTATCTGAAGTGCAGAAAAGTGAATTCCTTACTTATACTAGAGGCACCATAAGAATTTATTAACTGTAATGAAATTCGGCAAAGTATGGAAGAATGTATAGCTCTAAGAAGGAAAGCGAAGACAGAAAACTGATCATATCGGCGGATTCATTTTATTATGAAGATACATTGTAGGCACCATAACACGCGAATACTTTCGCGAGTAAATGTATCTACAATTGCTTTTATCTTCGAAGCCAAACGATGAGGATGTATGTAGTATACGAGCAAACAACCACAGTTTTTTGGGGGGAGAGGGCAACCAATTTTATTAAACTATTTGTCTGTCAGTGGCGTAGCGTGGGGTGGGCAAGAGGGTTAGACGACCCGAGCGCCAGTCTTAGGATTCGATAATGGAGACAATACATTAGTGCGTTAATGCACTTTTTATAGTCAAATATGGTGATGAGGCAATGAAATACCATGTCTAATGTGACTATACGTCCCGTTAGTTAGCTTGTCCCGTTGCCCCCAAGCACAGCTTGGGGACGTCCAAATATCCCGTTTTCAGAAAGAGAAGGAAATCATGGTAACAATTTCAAAAAAAGAACGAAAAAAACACAAAGTAATGTCTAGTAACACGGCGATGATGGGACGGGACATGCGCAATTCGTGTCACACACATTCAAGTCGGTCAGAGGCCTGCCAGCTCGCATTAATTTCTAACTATATTACACCCCAAAAAGTGACAGAATGAAACACTGGGTATGTTTCAATCTGAAGTTGTTGGGTGCAATTGTTCAAACACTTTGACGCCAATCATTTCAATCATGCGAACCTTCGTATAATTATTGGACATATTCTCTCTGCCCAGGACTTTCCTCTTGTTAATAAGTAGTGGACGAGGGAAAAAAACACAGTTGCAAGTGGCAGTTCTTGAACTTTATTACCAACGTAAATTTTAAGAAATATTCCCAAGAACTTCATTATTTTTTAAAATCATTACCTAGTGAAGTAAAAATGTGTTTTCAGAAAAAGATAAGGTCACATAAATTATTTATTTTCACATGCTCATTCTTGTTTTTTCAATAAAAAAAAACGGAAGAAATTGGCGTTTTCTTAAATATAATAATATTACCTGGAAATTAATATATGTCTCGTTTTGAGGGAAAAAATAAATGGTCACATGGTCCATGTCCCAAGCGCCATTTACCATTACTAAGCCACTGATGACTATTTTTGAAATAATGATATTGAACTCCGGATGCTGCCTATCCCAGATACACCACTTCTGCCTATCTAAAATGTTTATCAGATGCATGTTGCGAGCACGACCATCGAAGTTCCAAAGGTTAACTCAAATAAATTTAATATAAATTTCTTAATTCATTACTTTATTTATTTATTTAATAATGTTAAAATGTATATGTGCTCTTTTAATGGATTACATGCATTTTTTTAGATGATGAGCATCTTTACAAGCTGTTCCAAAGTTCTGGTGGAGAATTTCAGGAAATTTGCGGAGAAAGGCGAAGCTGTTGATACAAAAAAGTAAGACAATTTTACGTAATTAATCTGCGAACGTAAAAAAAGTAGTATAGTGCAGAAAATGGAATTGAGTTAATTTTAATCTTAATTTTATTGCCTTGATCCCTGATTATGCATTTTCGACCGTGTTTCAGGATCTATGGTGCATTCACTATGGACATCATCGCGAGTGCTGCTTTTTCCACTAAGCTAGACTCTCACAATGACCCCAACAACGATTTTGTCAAAGTTGCCAGCAGAGTGTTCCACACGAACGTCAACATGAGATTCATATTCTATCGTAAGCAATTCGTTGAATAATAATTTATATATAACAAACATGGTTTATAATAATTTTAAAAGCATAAAAGGAAATGAAAAGGCTGAAACTTCTGCAAAATCGTCAACAGACAATGACATTTTAAGTCGACAGTATTTAGAAAGTTACTAACGACATCTTCACGGTGGATGCGTTTGGACACGCAGGCCGGCGGGATCAGAGCCACGGAGAGTTTGTATCCAACTTGTTGAATTTTTAAGTTACCATGTTAACATACGCATGGATACGGAAACAAATATCAAGGACTTAGTGCAAAATTAGACACAAATTTACAAGTTTGGTAAAAATATCATGTACAAAAATTCTCCTATATAGCTTAACCCTTTGCGGCGCATTGTGCCAGCTGATGGCACACCTAATTTCACTCGCTTCTCAACCGTTAAATTCAACTATAAATGGAAAAGAATAGGTTTCGGATATGGCTAATAGTACTCCTTTTAGAATCTATATAGCAGCCTTATGAAATTTCGTTTCGGAATAGGAATTATTAAAGATAAAGTTCGGGAAAACTCCTTAACTCGGAGATAAGAAATTTTTTCAGTTCTAGACGTTTACAATTTTAGCAAATTAATTCGAACATTTTCCTACAATATTCTTGAAGTTTTAATTTATGATTTTCTGTAAGATTCAACAATATTTTTTGAGTGTATCAAGGTGGCTGTATCGAAGGGGTTCTCATATGAGGGGGACGACCCCCTCGGAATGAAATAAGATTTTTTTAAAAAAATTTGTAGATTCTATGTCTAGACAATAAACTAAACCCTTTCATGATTATGTTTCATAATATTTCAAAAAAATTAATGCCTTGCGCCGCAAAGGGTTAAAGCATTTTTGGGTTACTATACTCAAACACACACAATCAGACAGACCGATAAGCACACATATCTACGACCGACCTTTGACACATAAATGCGAATAGATGAATACGGATATTAATTCTGCGATAAAAATATATGCTAAATTTGGCTCGTTGCTTAAATATTAGCTCGTTGCAATTTTGAGTTTTCCTGTTCACATGAGCACGGACGGACAGATAGATTGGACTTCTAGTCGATGGGTTTCGTCCGAAATTTGTTTGAAACCTACAATTTTGGTGTCAAGGCTGCATTTCAAATTTCATTCGTATAGCTTGTTTCGTTGTCATTGTGTTCAGAGACAAATAGACATAAAAGGGTTGGAAATTTAATAGTGGCAACCGTATAATCACAGCCTATACAACATAGGTACTAGCTTGAAACGCCTACAGTCCTATAGTTGTCAGCGTTGTTTACAGCATGTTTCCAGCGATGTGGAAGTCGTAGAGTATCTGAGGCAGTACCAATTCTGTTGATGGTTCGGATGAAACGATCTATCGCTATTATTTTGTAAATTTCCAACCCTCATAATACCAAGAACGATTTTTTTCTGTCTCAAGAAGGTCTAAAATGTCTAGATTCATTGAAATGTCGAAGTTGCATTTTTGAGGACAATATTTTCTCTTTGAATAATTCGTATACGAGAAAGTGAAGAATACTTTTCTATATTTCAGATTTTTTAATGATAATTTTATTCACAACACATATATGATGTTTTGATCGGTTCCCAAAGATGCTCTCCAAATATTTCCTAGATAATTGACAAAAATTACTCACTTTTTCAGTTTCGGAGACTTGCAGATTTGAGCCAGAAAGTTGTTGTACAATCCTTGAGCATTGAAAAACAGCAGATACATTTTCGATTAGCTTTCTTTTTGTCTTTTCAGTGTTACTTCCTCGTGTCATGAAGTTTTTCAAAGTTCCCATCTTTCCACCAGAAGGTGTCAAGTTTTTCAGTGACGTCACAATGCGAATCATTAAAGAGCGTAGAAGGACAGGACAGGTAATTTTTGTTCGCTTAGTTTCTAGTAAAAGTTTGTTTATCGTAGAGTTGGGTTGGTAAAATGAAACTACAAAAAAGGAAGAAAAAAGCACCTCTTATAGCCATCTCTCACAAGAACCGCACCCTTTCTGTACAAAGGGATGTAATTCCTTCCGTCTTTCCAGGGGCTTCCGAAACCAACAAAAAATCTTAATGAGTATTGCGGCTGGACTTTATACACAGTAGAGATAGCCGTTACCATTCCCCGAGGGTTTGTGGGATGGCTGCAACATTCTGGAGAAACATCTGTAAATGATCGGAAGGCCAAAGGAAGTGGAGAGAGACCCTCAGTACAGTGTCGTGCCTACGGGCAGTAGTAGATAGCGTATGCGTCTTGGGTCGGTATTCGACCACCCGCTGTTCGGCTGGTCGAATTACGACGGTAGTAAATCCTCAACGACGGGCGTGGAAAGTCGAAACATGGACCTTGTTATTATACCTACTCTCTTCATAAAAGAGAAATTTTACATTTTTTTTATAGATATTAGCTTTAAATATTATTATCTCTCTATATACCCTATTTGCTTTCTATAGCTTTGGTTGTTAATTTTGCACTCTATTTTTTAAATTATTACAAAATAAAGACTTTCATAAAACTTAAAATTATGATAGCAAGAGTTTAACTTTCACTTTGGTATTTCATCGCATATTTATATACAAATTGAAAATATGTAAATATTTTCTCTCTAAGCATATTTTTTAAATCGTAATATTTTGAATATATTGTTAATGTTCAAAGTTTAATTTTTGTGCTCAATTTTTTTTTTACTAATATAATTCTGTTGTTTGAATGAGTTACTTATTTGTTTCAAATGAAAAAAAGGTTTAAAGCAAAATACATTTATTTATTCATAAAAAATCCCATCAATATTGTTCCATCATCTTCGCATATTTATACAGTCGGACCTCTGTTTAACGAAGTCGCTAAATCCCGAAAAAAAGTTCGTTATATGGAAAATTCGTTAAATAGAGATTCACCTTTTAAAATACTTTTAACTACACAGAACAGATTTTAAATTCATAAACACTAAATATTATTAAAAAAGTAATTAATCACACCTTTATTTTGTAAATTAATATCTATTTGTTTTATATATTTTACCCATCAAAAAGAAATCTGCAAGGAAAACAAGAATAAAACAAAACATTGTCCGGGAATACACTGTATTTTCAATTAAAAAATAATTTTATATTAAAATTAATGAATTTTAGTATTTCATCATACGAAGGTTTGTTGATTTCTGCATCATGATCATTTCCATCTTCATCATTTTCGTCTTCATCGCAATTCATTGCTGTATTGTTTTTATTTTTCACACTGCCCATTTCAAAACTGCCTCATCCACATCTTCATAGACACATGCTTTTAAATGTTTTGAACAAGAATTCGATGAATCATAATTTTGTATATTATCACGATTTTTTTTATTATGGTTGATAAGCTGTTTGGAGGAATACCAAATTTTAAAGCAATATCCTTTTTTTTCCACGCCTTTATCCACCTCATGAAGAATTAAAGTTTTTCTTTGATGCTCAAGTACTTTCGCTTTGACATTTTCCAGCTTCAAGGTCATTGATCACCATAAAATGTGTTCAAAGGAAAGAATAAGTTTGAAATGTTTAGAAATATTTTGAGAAATAGGGAGAAAAAAAGGATCACAAGAAAATGTTCGTTAAGTAGAGAATGCACTTCGCTATTTGGAGGTTATTTTACGAAGAAATTCGCAAAATGTTCTTGGTTCCAAGAAAAAGTTCGCAAAATAGAGAAATTCGCAAAACAGAGGTTCGTTAAATAGAGGTTCGACTGTATTTAAAAAATATAAATATTTTCTCTTTAAGCATATTTTTTGAATCTTTATATTTTGAAAATATTACTTATGTTCAAAACTTAATTTCTGTGTTCAGCTTATTTTACATATAATAATTCTATTTGAGTTACTTATTTGTTTCAAATAAAAAAATGTTTAAAGCAAAATACATTTATTTATTCATATGAAATCTCATCAATTTGGTATACTTATTAAACATTGCATGGAAAGGAGAGAATAAAATACGTTAGAAATAATTTTATTCCATGTAAGAAGTAATATAGATAAATTTAAAAAAAAAAAACATACAACATCCTAATAGCGTGGTCAAGGCAAAAATAATAAGAGGAATGAATCTAGCCTTTCAGTACACTCTGACAACAACAAATCTTTTCCTCTCCCCCCGTCTATTACTGCAAAGTCAAGGCCATCTGCACCTTATCACCATTAGCTCTACCAAAAACACGAACCCATTCCAGCTAGGAATTGCATCAATCTGATATTTTGTATCAAGTTCCTACAGTATCACCCGACCGAAAACGAACAAGGTCGAAGCGATTACCAGTCTTTATCAATCTAGTCCGAGAAGTGATATCGAGTACCTGATACTTTTGGTCTGTATCACTTTCGTGTACCTGATACTTTTGCGTACCTGATACAAAATACCAAGTTGATACAGTGTCACTCAACCCTAGTATACCGTTAATGGCTGCAGGTTAGTATAAACTGTATTTCACGAGGAACTTGAAAATTTTGATGCAGTCATTTTAAAAAATAAATCAATTAATGAAGTAACTTGTTGTTCTGGAAGTCGATTATTTTTAGAATGAAAACGTTAGAAAAGGTTTCTACTGAAATCATGTGAAACTCAGGGCTAACCTGGATTAAATATATATGCTGTCCTAAAACAACTGACGGCTCTCGCTTTTACCAGCAACACTAACTCGCAACTAAACAACTCATTAGCTAGCAGAAGGAGTTCAATTCATTAGAGAGAAATCTTAATGGCTTAGTGGGTACAGCATCTGTAATACCCTAAAAAAAGGGAGACTAACAAAATAAACAAGCAATTGATAGCTGTATTTCAAGCTTTAGGAAAACTTTAAAATTAGAGCCGGGTTGATTAGGTAAAGATTTTCCACATTCTCCTTTTATGTAACACAGATGTGGAACATTTGCCTTATAAAAAGCCCTTAAGGGAGACATTCTTCTTGTAGATAGATCTCTTTTGCGATGTTTTTAGTCTTCTAGCATTTTTGCGATTCTTTAAAAGAATCATAGCCCATCTAATAGTTCTCTAAGTGGAATTGGGTATTTCATTTTTCATATCATTTATTCACCCAAATGATCAACGTGTACATATCTTAAAATTTCTTGTTATTGGGTTTTATGTTGTTCTTGTTCTTATTGTTACCATGTGTTTAAACTGTTGCAGACCAGAAACGACTTCTTGCAACTTCTGATGGATGCAGCTGACGAAACGAAAGCTGAGGACAAAATCATTGAGAAATCTGATGAAATGCTACAGAATTATGAGACAGATATAAACGATCAAGTGTTCAAGAATTATAAACCTAAGAAAGGCAAGTTTATACAGTTGGTGAATATCTTTTGTATTAAATCAATGCGAAAAAAGACAGAAGCAAGGAAAATTTAGCGACATGTTCTTCAGAATCAATAAATACGACGTAAAATGTAAAGAAAAAATATTATCAGAATTTTGTTGGGGTTTCTATAGTTAACATTCAAATAGACGGATCTCTGTAAAATTCTTTGTTCTGTTGTCCCCTTCTCCAATGGACATTACAGTTTTTATTGCGGAGGGAGACAAGTCCATAGTCAAGGTTAAATTCTATAGTTGAATTATATTTTGTACTATATTCAAAAAGCACATCGTTAGCGTGTTATTCAAAATTCAGTATTTCATAATTGTGGCGCTATTCAAAACTATGAAATACTTTTCTTCTAGTATACTTTTTAAAATTATTTCTTTAAGCATATTTTAAGTACTATTCATAACAAAGTTAAAAACATTGAATGCAAGAGAATGAAATTAGCATTCCTTAAGAATAACTTATTGACCTCTTAACTATTAACCTCCCGTATGCCTTCACATTTTTTAACTGGCTGTTTCAAATTTTTGCTCAGTGTTCGATCTATTGTACAGTTAAGAACATAAGTAATGTATTTTGTTTCGATTGCAAGAAATTTGGATTGCCGTCGCTTGTAAATGGTGCGAAATTAAAAAAAAAACCATGAGAGCAAAGGCCTTGTGAGAGGATGAAAAATAAAGAAGCATTACACAGTTGGTCGTGCGCCAAATCTGGGCTGCGGCAAGAGCAGGTGAGCCATCCGAAACTCCATTTTAGGAAACTCAAGTTTTCATCTTCCCGATGCGTTGCTTCGGTATTGCGCAGTCAGCGAATTTTGATCTTTCGAGGGCTGTTTCCTGAGCAGCCCAACTTGTGTATCCCGTACTTATTGGTTCACTTTGTGCCTGCTTTCTTCGTTTTTATTACTTTTTCCCCATTTTTTTTGTTTACCGAACTTTTAAATACGGGAAAATAACCAAATAAATTTTTGAAAAACGAATAATTTATATTAACTACAGTCGGACCTCTATTTAACGAACCTCTATTTTGCGAATTTCTCCATTTTGCGAACTTTTTCTTAAAACCAAGAACATTTTCCGAATTTCTTCGTACAATAACCTCCAAATAGCAAAGTGCATTCTCTATTTAACGAACTTTTTCTTGTGATCCAATATCTTTTTCCTCCCTATTTCTCAAAATATTTCTAAACATTTCAAACTTATTCTTTCTTTTAACACATTTTATACTTGTAGAATAAAATGTGTTAAAAGAAAGAATAAGTTTAAATAAATGCTTTGACATTTTCCAGCTTCAAGGTCTGATCAATGACCTTGAAGCTGGAAAATGTGAAAGCGAAAGTGCTTGAGCATCAAAGAAAAAAATTTATTCTTCATGAGGTGGATAAAGGCGTGAAAAAAAAGTATATTGCTTTAAAATTTGGTATTCCTCCAAACAGCTTATCAACCATAATAAAAAAATCGTGATAAGATTCATCGAATTCTTGTTCAAAACGTTTAAAAGCATGTGTTTATGATGATGTAGATGAGGCAGTTTTGAAGTGGACAGTGTGAAAAATAAAAACAATACAGCAATGAATTGCGATGAAGACGAAGAGGATGAAGATGGAAATGATCATGATGCAGAAATCAAACAAACCTCCGTATGATGAATTGCTAAAATTCATAAATTTTAATATAAATTTTTTAAAATTGAAAATACAGTATATTCCCGGACAATGTTTTGTTTTATTCTTGTTTTTTTTGCAGATTTCTTTTTGATGGGTAAAATATGTAAAACAAATAGATATTAATTTACAAAATAAAGGTGTGATTAATTACTTTTTTAATAATATTTAATGTTTATGAATTTAAAATCTGTTTTGTGTAGTTTAAAGCATTTTAAAAGGTGAATCTCTATTTAACGAATTTTCCATGTAACGAACTTTTTTTCGGGATTTATCGACTTCGTTAAATAGAGGTCCGACTGTATATCAATAACTGAAAAATATTCTTTCTGTAGCTGTGGATAGTTATACTATATTAATTCTATCCAATTTATCCGTTGTATCTACATTTTTATATATTTTTAAATCTATATTTAATAATAATAATCTGTATTTTTAATGGTTTTACAGCTCTGACAAATGATGAATTGGTGGCCCAGTGTGTGATTTTCTTTTTGGCTGGTTTCGAGACAACAGCTTCTACACTGGCTTTCGCATCCTATCATCTGGCCTTAAACCCCGATATACAGGACAAACTGATAGAAGAATTAGATGAGGCTGTTCGACAAGGAAATGTAATTTTCTCTTGTTTAAATCCATTTCCCTTTGAGCAAATTTTTAAGTTGACTTGACGAGGACTTTTATTCAGAAGCTAATATTATATGTTTTGTTCTCGTGAGCTTGTACATACATTGATTATTAGTTTCAATCGATTTTTTTAATAATATTTCTACTAAGACTTGATTTGGAGACAAATAATTCCATTCAATATTGCAGTTATAGTTACAATATCACAAAGCATACTTATGAGAAATGTAGATTTTCTTCAGTACTTTCTGTAGTCATTTTTGTTGTCATTTTATAATTTATTAACTTCAGTTGGACCCTCGACATAATTTTAAATGTGGAATATTATGCAGTTGAGGTATAAATTCGAAAATACAGAAAAATTTAATAGAATTTTTTTAATATTAAGTAGGTAAATTTAAAATAGGTAATTTTATATTAAGTAGAAAAATTTAATAGAATTTTTTTTAATATTAATAAGTTTTTTTTCAAATATTGAGTTATTTTATTTACAGGGATTTCACCTATCCTTCATGTTTTACATTTTTCTGTTCTCTGCAGGAATTTATCTTTTACGCAGATTGGCCAATTTAAGAATACCTGGTGTTTAAGATTATTCAATTTTTAAATTTGTAAAAAAAAAAAAAAAATCAAAAATGTATCCCAAAATTCGAAGAAAATGTCTTTTAATAAATATATTACTAATTATTTACTCGAATGATAATTTATTCTAACTGAGAAAGCATTTAAACTTTTAAAAAATGCAGACGGCTTCGTCTAGTAGATTCACGTATCTTATTTGTATGGACGAGTTTTCTGTATTGTTTATTTGGGGGTAAAGTAGAACTTCTGTGTCCAGGGCCGATTTCCAGTGTAATGCTTCATCAAAGGGAAACCAGAAGTTGATCCTTAGTACAGAAGTTCTGTGTATCCAAATTAAACAAAACAGAAAACTCGTTCATAAAATTGTCACAAAATATTTTTGTTTTATGAATAAATATTTATGTGAATGTCGAATGTCGCTTGTTAATATAAATGCATAAAGAAAATGGGTTAATGAGTTCATTAACCCATTATTTACCATTGTCCCTTTTTTCGGGAGCTTTTTTTATTATTTTTATTTTTACTAGCAGTACGCACTCGGCGTTGCCGTGGAATCAGGACTTCACCAAAATGGGAAAAAAGAATGCCCACAATGACACGAAAAAGTTTTGAAAACAAAATCAAGACAAAAGATACACATCGGATTGTAGAAAGGCATGCTGGGAATGAAAACATATGACGTCACCTGCCGCGAGGAAGGTCTCTCGCCCTTAGAAACTCTCGCTGTTAAATCTCGCTAGCAAAAAAACTGTTTGAACTGATCAGGGAAAAATTAATTTAAAAAAACGGAAAAAGGTATTTTAACCGTTCTTGTTTTAAATCCGACAGAAACGTTCCAGTTATAAGCTGAACAAAATGAAAATTATAGAGATGTTAGAACGTCAGATGCGATAATTTGAAGAAAGCTTTATTAAAAATTACCATAAAAGTGACTATTTTTCAAAAATTTCTCAAAATTCAGTAAATTATGTTAGACGTACGAAACAAACTTCATTAGAGCGGAAATCGTTTGTCCTTTCCGGTGGTGTAACTGTTTTTTTCGTACAGTTATTCGAAACCATGTTATTGAGAAATGAGTGTGAAAAATCACCCAAAGCAACGCAAAATAATAAATAAAAAATTTCTAGATTAAATTTTAAAATTCCGGCTTCGAGGTGCATTGAGTCACCATTACGACTACCTGTGTGCCAAATTTCATGGCTGTAAGTGCGATAGATTCGTCTGGACATCGCAGACACACACATAAATGCACACAAACATTACCTTTTATAAGTATAGATTTTCACATTAACAGTGCACATTTTTAACTTTGATTGTTGCACCCGAATGTTAAATTGTTTGCTACTAAAATTATAAATCCAATAAAAATAATTTTTTTCTAATTAAAAAATAATCAGTTATAATTAAAAATTAATTAATCAGTTCTAATTTCTTAAAAAAATTCAGAAATATCGTTTCCTTTCACATTCCATTCATGTTATCATATTAATGCATTTTTTTTGGAAAAGTGGAAGAAATAGAATTTTCACATGTAATAGGTTAATCAGTCACTCCACTCTTTTAATCGCGGTAAATGTGAAAGGTCAATCCATTGAAATTATTTTTAAAAATGAAGATCTAAGAGTGTAAAAATGGATGTTGATTTCTGGTATTTTAATACTTAGGGCGAACTCACCTACGAAGCCATCCAGAGTATGAAGTATTTGGATAACGTCATATCAGAAACACTGAGAATAAATTCACCAGCTGTCAGGTAAGAGCATGCTGAACTTCATTTCGACCCTTTCAACCCGACTTTTGCATGATTAAATTTTAACTATGAAAAGTAGTTTAATTTAATGTTGACATAATAAAAAGTATTTTACGAGTTTAAAGTTTTTCACTTTTCCCGTTTTCTGGAAATTTCTTTATTTATTTAAAGAAAAGCACACTACAGAGAAAACTCCATTTACAGACACAGTGCTATAAACAACAAACACACAAAGAGCAAAAGCCACAACTAGTAAATAAAAAAAAATCATTAGAAAATAAAAAGTTGAACACAGACAATACACAAAATCATAAACATTTTGCAAGCGCATATATAATTAAAAACGAAAACACATAATCAAAAAAACATTAAAACACACTATGATTCTAAAAGTTGTATTTTTTAAGAAATTAAAAGACCATTTCAAAAGGCAAGGGTTGAAAAGTCAAGACACACAAGCACCAAATCCTCTAAAAACACACCAGGAGTTTAAATGTTTAAAGAAGAAAATGAACACTTGAGATGAAAATAAATTGCTAATTGCCAAAAACAGAGTACAAAAATTAAAACCTATAAAAAATATTTAAAAAGATGGTCGAATACATAAGAACACGGAAAATAAAAAACATGTGACGATATGTCCCAATTGCATAGACGGCTGGGATTATTCCAGTAAAACATGAGAGTAGCATGGCAGGGAAACAACCTTGCAGCTTCGCAACAATAATCTTGTTACGAAGACAACAAAAAATATAAGTTCGCCATTTGCAATCTGACAGTGTTTCCAAGTTTTTTAAATCACATTTTTATTCTCTAATTCCATAAGAACACTGGAAACATAAAAACCCATGTAAAAGTGGGATTTATTTGCCAATAGGGAATGAAGTCCAATTTCTGGGACGTATATGTCCATTAGGGCCGAAAGCGTTTATGATTTTTACCCCTATTCTCTTCATTTCAGTCTGTAAAAGCTTGCTACAAAGCTCAGTTATACATACAGTTGGGGATATGTCCCACTCAAATTTGAACTAAGAATATCAATATTTAAGTTTCTTTTATTACAGTTGACCCTTCTACACTGTAAAGAATTTACTGTCTTAGGATTCATGACAGTTAGCAGTCTACAAAAGCATTTATAATTTTAACGTTATAATTAAAATTTATCGAATATTTCCAAACTTAGCTATCAAATGTATGTAAAATTCAGGCACCTCAACTTCACTGAATTCGGATTTGATATCGGTGTAGAAAAATCTATTTCACATAAGCTTATCAGGAGAAAATATTTATTCTATTATATTTAAACTTGAAAAATGTAAAAATTATAGTGTACTTATCTGCAATCCAAATGATGACATGCAGTATGGGATTCAACATCTTTTATTGCCTGTCGACATGGAGATCATGTTGTACACATAATAAATCAATAAATCATGCTCTTGTGCTCAGCAGATAATGCTACATTAATCACTCCTAAATATATTCATATTACTATAATGTGCCTCTTTCTTCAGCAATTCAACAGAGTGCACATGAGTTCCTTAATTTAGCTCCCGAAATGTGTCCTGAAAAATGTGTGACACCTCACAGTGGGAGCGTCGCTGGTAGAACTGACTTTCTCGTTTACAGCAAGCAGTCAACTTGCAAGAAAGGTTGAAGGAGGGTCCTCCCCCATCCGGCCAGGCCCTCACAGGGTTCAATGGACCGACCTCTCTTACTTTTGTGGGGAAGTTCGTAACAATCGGGTCGCAAACGATGTGCCATTTGCATATTATCAGACACTGAAATGTTACGTGTATGCATAAAAGTATGAAGAACTGTGTGTCCGCCACGAGAACTCTTCTCGCCAAGTTGTCTCGTTGACGGCGGTCGCTATAGCAACTGGTTATGTTAGGAAAGACCCATTTCGAATAGGTAGAAGTTCACGCATGCTGTACCCTTTTTACCGCCGCAAACTGGCGCCAAGATTAAAATAAATCCCCGACTTTCGTCGGATTCCTCTTATTCGATTAAATCTTCCCTAACATAACCAGTTGCTATAGCGACCGCCGTCAACGAGAGAACTTGGTGATCCGAGTTCTCGTGGCGAATAGACTATACTACAGTACTATTATACTACAATTAAGCTATTAATTCATAAATTATACCGATTTTAATTATAATTATTAGAATAGTAATCATAATTATTAGAATGGTAATTATAATTATTAGAATAGTAATTACAGATGGTAATTATAATTATTAGAATAGTAATTACAGATGGTAATTATGATTATTAGAATAGTAATTGTAGATGGTAATTATAATTATTATTATTATACCAACATGAATCAATATTAGAGAAAAAGATTTTATGCCAGTTTTCGATGTAAGATTCATCCATAATAAACATTCTGTTTCAGCTGAATTTTCACATCATGTATTTCTAAAGCTCAAGTGTTCACTTTCTGAAACATACCGAATAAAAAACGCAATTGTAAGCTTATTGATTGCTTAAATGTATCAAGACTTATGGTCCACTATATATCTATACTTATAAAAGTCAAAGTTTGCGTGTGTGAGTGTGTGCGATGTCCAGACGAATCTATAGCACTTACAGCCATGAAATTTGGCGCACGGGTAGTCGTAATGGTGGCTCAATGCACCTCGTAAAATATAAACTTCACTAGTTTTTATATGCTTTTATTTACTTGACGTGTTTCATGTTTTGAATATTGTAAACGTCTTTTCACTCAGTTTCCGATTTAACAAAATTTTGAAATTTTTTGCACTTATACATTCTAGATGACATTACGCTATTTCAGCGGTTCCCAACCTTTTTCCGCTTGAGTACCCCTAGATTAACCTTTTTATTTTATTAAACCCTATTATTGTTAACCCCCAAACCTTTTTTCAGCACAAAAAAGGCTTTGTTAATAACGCCAAGGCAGTGGCGTAACTGCAACTTTTGCCTCCATACCGCCTTTCCTTTACAAGCTATATAGGGGCATACGCGTACCACATGTTGGGAACCTCTGCTGTATTTTAAGATTTTCAGAATTGTCAGTTGATCGATTCATTTAATTAAGTTTTGGTTCCATACGCGTGGCTCCACCTGGTGATGAATTTGAGAAAACATTGATTTCAGAATTCAATGATATTTATAATAATGAATTGTAAATTATAGATTAAAAATAGAAAATAATTAAAATAAAAAGATTCGCCAGGTACTTTTCAATACCCTGATAAGTGTGTTTTAAAAGCTGCTTTTATTTAATTTAGTCCATTGACAATGAATTGTATTCACAGGTTGGAGAGAGTAGCAGGCGAAGATTACAAACTGGGCGATACCGGCATAGTCATACCCAAGGGGACTACCGTCACTGTTCCAATTTACGCCATGCACAGGGATCCCGAATTTTTCCCGGATCCTGAAAAGTTTGACCCCGACAGGTAAAGTACCATCCACATCCTCGTTCTTTAAGACATCAGATGGTCGTTTGCAATGCGTTGATGTGTGTGATCAGATTTTATGTGGGTTCCGTTGAAATGAGAACTCGGTACATTTGACTACATTTCTGTATTATTATGCTACAGAACTTTACTTTACTAATATAATAGTTCAGATCTTTCTCTCACTGATCCGGTAACGCTCTGACGTCACCAACAATAAAATTTGCGCCATAACACTGCGAGAAGTTAAACAGCATTATTTCATTGTTAGAGCACCTAAATTTCAGTAATTTTAAAAAGTAATTGTCGTTTTAATTTCAAATTTAATAGCTCTAAAATAGTGAAATAAAATTTGCTATCGATTGATATGGAATTTATCTCGCTATGATCAATAGTTCCCGAGAAATTTTAAATTATATTAATCATATATTTCAAATTATCTTCCGTTTTTTAATAGAAAGTAGTAAATCACGTCAGTGGTATATCAAGCGCTTGATATAGTTTGGTCACCACGATGCATTTGATTATTTATTGCAATCGTGATGATATAATTTGATAATATTTTTTGGCAACGTTAAAATTATTTACACAAAGACATCTGAAGTACAAGAAAAATTGTTGAACAACGAAAAAAACTTCATACGAAATGTCGTTTACCAAGAGGTTTTTTAAATAAAGAAATATGTAAATAATATGTAAATTAAAAATATTTTCTGTCATAAAACATATGTTTATTTTATTTGCTTTCAATCAATGTTAAACATTTCTCTCGCATATGTATCTATTTAAACACGTCAAATTTGACGGGAAATCTCTGAAATAAAGAGGCAATTTGCACCCGTCATACCATGACTTGTGATTTTCTAGTTATCTGAATATTTATGAAGTATTAACAATAAGCTGTATACAATCATTAACCGTTTCGATGGCCATGGGAAGTATACTTCCCACCAAATTCATCAATTTTTAAACGCAATTTTCAAGGTTGGCGTAAGTTCTCTCTAATTTTTTCGACGAAACAAAAAACCTAGATGCTCCTGTTTCTTATCTCAAACCAAAACGAAGGGCCTTGAATCGATTATTAATTAATTTAATTAATTAACTAAAAATAATGTCCTCCAATAACCTAAAAGAATTTCATTTCTTTACTTAATCTCAATCCCAAACTTATTTTATTTATAACACTACTAGAAAAAATTGGCCCTTTCAAGGGTTAATTAGTTTATCTTATGATCGGGATGACCTGTCGTCTGGTGTAGTGCGGAAATTTGGAGAGGGGTGTGCCAGCTGAAGTGTCGTCCTCGTCATCTGACCGCGGTTCAAAATTACGAGGTCCGTACCAAAATAGCCCTCGTGTTGCTTTAAAACGGGACGTTAATACAGGGTGTACGTACGCAAATGAAGTGATTCATTTCAAAAATTACTTTAAAAAACCCTAAAAAAGTTGGAACTCTTTTTTTAAAAGTAAGAGCGCATCTCAAAAAGTTTTTTTTCAGATAGGAAACGCGGCGTTACGCCGTTCTAAATTTGTTACAGCGAGAAAATTCCGGACGCAGTGGCTACCGATCAGCAGAAACCGATGCGTGTTTTCTGGTTTCGTTTTTTAGTTTTTCTTGAATATCATGAAAATTTCAGTTTTCACACTGCATGTGAATTAACAAATTAAAGAGCGTAAAATTTCCTACAAATACATGCTTTTTATTTTTCTTCCACTTTTAATATTTTCTCAAATAATGGCTCTAAACAAATTTTTAATTTCCAATAATTTACGACTCCCTAGACCACCGAAATGGCATGTTACCTATCTGAAAAAAAAAACCTTTTTGAGATGCGCTCTCATTAGAAAAAAAAGTAGTTCCAACATTTTTAGTTTTTTTTTTGTTTTAATAATTTTTTAAGAAATGAGTCTCTTCATTTGTGTACACCCTGTATTAACGTCCCGTTTTAAAGCAACACGAGGGCTATTTTGGTACGGACCTCGTAATTTTGAACCGCGGTCAGATGACGAGGACGTATTGTAGTACTGTAACGTATTATACATCACTGTATTTGTAGGGAATTTTACGCTCTTTAATTTGTAATTCACATGTAGTGTGAAAACTAAAATTTTCTTGATATTCAAGAAAAACCAAGAAACGAAACCAGAAAACACGCATCGGCTTCTGCTGATCGGTAGCCATTGCGTACGGAATTTTCTCGCTGTAACAAATTTAGAACGGCGTAAAGCCGCACTGCCTATCTGAAAAAAAGCTTTTTGAGATACGCTCTTATGTAAAAAAACCGTAGTTCCAATATTTTTAGGATTTTTTAAAATTAATTTTTGAAATGAGTCACTTCATTTGTCCTGTATAACTAAACTAAACTTCTGAGTAGCTATTCATAGCGATGGCAACGCTCTCTTCTGGCATTTCCGCTGGTGGTCCACATTGATGTATAAACATTTCATTCATCTGGGCATAATTCGGAGTTAATTTTATTTGCTGAAATGTCTGCTGTTCGGCACCTCTGTAAATCGTTGCAAACTGCTGACCCTGGTGGCCTGAGTATTGGTGTGGGGCTGAGTTACTCCCCACTCCGATAACCAGGGCCGTCTAAAGAATTTGAGAGCCCTGGTCTAGAATAATTTAGAGCCTCATCACGCGACGCGCTGCCAGCTGTACAGGGGAGGGGCGTAATGATGACCCTCCCAAATTTTCGCCAGATCTTTATTTATCTACTAGTTGAATAGCCCGTTGCGTGATCGGGGTACACAAATTTGCTCTTCCCCCCTCAATGGCACAACTCTTGGGGATTTGAGAGCCTATAATCCAACGAAAAATACCGACTCAGAAAATAATTGAGGAGCAAAAAAAAAAAGGCACCTGTTCTCCGATTAACGCTATGCTATTTTGCAAATCAGTGCCTTTTGCAAGCCAGCTTTCGTAATGTAGGTAACTTCTATTACACCCATAATTTAGGATTTTCTGACTGATTGTCTCTGTATGAATATTTTTTGAAATGATATACATCGTCGCTTAACAAGCACCACCACCTATCTCAATTTTTTGTAATTTCAAAGATGACACAAACATTCAAATTTTCGGAATCAATAACGAATAGTTCTGAAATTTTTTAACATCTGATATGAACATGAGACCGCTTGTTCCTACCAGGTGTGAAAAAAGTTCAGAAATATTCGTTATTGATTCCGAAAATTTGAGTACAGTAGAGTCTCCCTACAACGAAGTCTCTCTACATCGAATTTCTCCCTATAACGAAATTTTTAATCGGAATGTTAAATAACATTCAAAATATTCTCCATATAACGAAGTGGTTGTCTTCCTATAACGAATTTTTTCAGAGGATTTTTTTATCTTTTCGATTTTTGTCATTTTTGAAGAAAGTTGATAATTTCTGTGCAACCAATTCGCTCACACGTGCCTGTTTCTGGAACCACTCACTCTTAAAATGTGAAAATTTTTCTAAAAATTTTTCATCACGAAATGCAAAGCAATGTAAAATAACGGAATTTTTCAAGTAAAATAAACGTAAGTACATACTAGTACATATTATTCTCTAAATTGGTGAATTGTCTTAACTTTTCAGCATTTTAATTATACAATAAAAATTAGTATAATTTTAACAAATTTATAATATATATTACTTCATTTTTAATTGAAAATCATAATTAAATACGTTTGAACTTATCGCACCTATTGAAAAGTTTGGAACATTTACTTAAATAACTGCAAAAATCTCTTAATCTCCGTATAACGAAATTTTCTCTATTACGAATTTTTCAATTGGAACCAAGCGATTTCGTTATAGGGAGACTCCACTGTATTTACTTACTCAAAAAATAGAGAGAGGTGGTGTTGCTTGTTAACCCTTTCGCGTTCATTGGTTTCGCAGTGAAATCACACATTGAGCATTTTTTTTACTGCGCTTGGGCGAAACAATTTTTCTTTCACAACTTAAGAACCAGATATATAGGCCAACTTATATAAAAATTCCAGTTCAATACCGTTAGTATTCACAAAGATATCGGCATTGAAAGAGCTAAATTGCTTTTGATCTCTAAGAGAAACAAAATGATGAGGGTTCTTGCACGAATGGATATTTTTAAAATTGAATTTTCGAAAGTAATATTGAATTTTATGAAGGTTGAATATCCTGAATAATTACGTATTCTTATAAGTTAGATACACAATTTAAATTGCATTTCGATGATAACTTATTCTGTGGGGTAAATAGCTGTTACCTTTCATTGGTTTCACTGTGAAACCACAAATTTCGTGAAAATGAAAAATGCTAATTTTTTTTTCTTTTACCTATTTAAGATTAGCTACATGTCTAATATTCATTTTTGAAATAAATTTAGTAATTTTCAAGACGAAGCATTTAGTGAACTTGAAAGGCTTAAGCGACGACATGTTTATGTAACATTACAAAATCGATGGTTGTCTAGTTAAAAGCCCTAATCATATTTTTACTTTTAACATATTTAAAATTATAACTAAGCAAATTTTTTTGGTTGAGAATTAAAATAAAATCAGTATAATAAATTTTTATGCGCCTTTGGATCAATGACGTCCCTGGACTTATAGCCTAACTAGCCCGTTGAATGAGATGGCCCTGCCGATGACGAAAGTACCTCCGGTAGTAGGTGTTGATGGCTATTGGAATTCCGCCTTCAGTTTCCGACTAACGTCGAAATAGCTATCATTCAGTTATTCCGGATGCCAAGGCAGGGAATGGTAACTCCACTTTGGGTTAACCCCTTGTGGTGCAAGGCATTAATTTTTTTGAAATATGATGATAAAACATTATGAATGGGTTTAGCTTATTGTCAAGACATAGAATCCACAAAAAAAAATTAAAAACTTACTTCATTCCGAGAGGGGGGGGGGGGTAGTCCCCCTTTGGGGTCACCTTCCTCAAATGAGAATCCTCTTAGATACAGCCACCTTTATACACTCAAAAAATATTGTTGAATCTTACAGAAAATCATAAATTAAAACTTCAAGAATATTGGAGGAAAATTTTCGAGCTAATTTGCTAAAATTGTAAACGTCCAGAACTGAAAAAATTTCTTATCTCTGAGTTAAGGAATTTTCCCAAACTTTAGCTTTAATAATTGCTACTCCTAAACAAAATTTCATAAGGCTGATATATGCATTCTGAAAGGAGTACTATTAGCCATATCCTAAACCTATTATTTCACATTTATAGTTGAGTTTAACAGTTGAGAAACGAGTGAAATTAGGTGTGCCATCAGCTGGCACACTGCGCCGCAAAGGGTTAACTAACTGCTGATTAATTTTTAAAAATTATAGACTTCGTCATTTTGTGGGCTTTTTTATTGCTGGAATTGGAACCGTATGAAATATTAGAACTTCTTTTGTGTCTCTTAGTTTTTCTTTGAATTTTCTATGATATTTATCTTAGAACAATAGCTTATATGTGTTTGGTTGTTCAGTCTGTAAATTAAGGAAAACCAGTCTCAGTGTTAGGTCTTATTTGTTCATCCAATGAAGTTTCTAGATTGAAGATCATGTGTTCTTTTTTTAAATTCCTCTTATTCTGTAATTAATGTTCTTTTCCTTATGTCTCCGGACTGTTCATTTTCCCATAATTCCTCTATAATTAAACTAGAAAAAATTCAAATTAGACGAATTATCGCCTTATTTTAACGAAAAAATTTTTGCTTTTAAACTTTTTCGACAGCTGCTATTGCTTAGAAGTTATGAGCCGAAAAGGGATTTTCCCTCTTCCCCTCATCCTATGCATGTTACCCCTTGTTGGAAAGTTCTCGTCACTTGCAGTCTCTTCCACCTGTTTTCATTCTAGCAGCTATAATCCTTATGAAAATAAAGGGCGAAATGTTCTTTTCCTTAAATTTCCGGATTAAAGGAATCTACCTTTGCCTTCCGGCTTGCCGGGGGATTTTTTCCCTTTCTGCTTAAGTCAAAAATATCACCTACAGAGTTAACAAGAATCTCATTTCGTACATTTTCAGATTCTCCCCTGAAGAGCGGGCCAAACGCAATCCGTACACATTCATGCCTTTCGGAGGTGGTCCAAGGAACTGCGTCGGCATGAGATTTGCCTTGGTGGAAGTAAAGGTGTGCCTGGCCTACGTCCTCAGCCATTTCAAAATCAAGAGATGTTCAAAGACGAAGGTCAGTATTTATCTGTTCCTCCACAGCAACTCTCAAGTGCGCCACTTTCTTTAAATGATTTCCACTGTATTGAATCTGCCCGTTAATAATAGCAACGTACTGTAGATGAAATATTTTCAGTGGCGTAGCGAGAGTAAGTGGCGCTCGGGTCATAATATGATTGTTTCACCCCCACCTCCCTTTATTATTGTTACAAACATGGAAAGTCGCTTCCCAGCAACGTGAGTCTTGTGGTTGGGAATAGAATTTTACAGGGGTAAAATTCTAGGGGATGACTAGCAGCAGCCAGGCCTGGACACCTGACCTTGGCGACGAAATATGGGATCTCAAAGGTGCTGGAATTTTCTCGTTATCTCTATTAGGAGAGGAGATACGCTTGAATGTACTAGATGATTCCATGTGACGTCACGGTCTGCTGGGGAGACTATATAAAGAGTGCGCTTGGATCACGGAGTGAGTGAATTCTGATCGACTTTGAACATGTTGATCGACTGGGATCGCCTTGGATGTCGAACGACTTTGGAATTTCTCTTTGGAGTTCTATCAGCTGCGCGAGCTAGTAAGCTGTTAGACGCGAAGCGGTATTGAGTAGTGCGTGTTGATCGACTGGAACGACTTTGGAGTTTTGTTTGCATTGAGCTAGAAAGTCGGTGAGCTGAGCGCTATTGAAAGCGCTGTTGTTGTCATTATTAGTGATTTGCTGACTGTTTGTGTTTCTAAATCTGAAGGTGCTGAACTGTTATTACCGGTGAATTGTTGTCTGTTTGCGTTGCTAATCTGTGCGAGATCTATTGTTCCTGTTACCTGTGCTACGTGTTTTCCTGCATATTGGTGAATAAACCTTCATTCTCCATTATTATTATGGACTGTTTACACCATACAACCCACAGAACGATTTTTGTAACATTATTAATGGCTTCGATTTTATAATCAGCGCCAGCGGCATGGTATTTTTTCGCCCCCTCATCGTATTTGACTTCAAAAAACGACATGAACGCATTAACATTTTGTCAACATGGCCAGTGGCGTATCGACGGTTAGTGGCGTCCGCGGAATAATACGAGTTTTTATCCCAGTGATCATCAATGACTTAGCAAGTATAAATGGCGCCCGGTGCATTTTATTATTTTTGCGGCCTCTTCATCATATTATGCTTAAAAATGGCATACATGTAGTGATTTTTTTGACTCCATGGCGCCCCCTAAAACTGTCGCCCGGGGTATCTATACCCACTTACACCCCGGTCGCTACTCCACTGAATATCTTTATTTTGGGAACTCCTCCGGAGCTAACTTTTTACCTGAAATTATTGAACCCTTCACTAAGCAGCAATACAGGTATCTTTACTGCATTAGTTGCACGGCTAATCTGTCCAAAAACTAGTAGTTTTGTGAACAGTAAACTTCGCGTCCTCCCTCCCCCCCAAAAAAAACCCATCTAAAATCTGCTCTTCATCGCAGGTGTAGCCATTTTTTTCCCGAATGAAAATAATTTACAAAAGTCTCTGCTTTTATCGTTGTTCACACTCGCCATTACCAAAATGATTCAAATGTTTTAATGGTGGCAAACTCGTGAAACATTGAAAACTTTAACCCTCTGACACTACGTATCCTGTGATTTCCGCGGGTTGGAAGTAAGTCTATTTACTGCTGTATCCTGCGATTTTCACAGGCTAATATGTGTATTTAGTACAGTTGGATCATATTTATTTGTTGTACAGAGTGGTAACTTTTGCTACGAGCACAATCTAGGCATCGTTACTAGTGCTACAACAAGAGAAACAAATTAAACAGATTTTACATGGAAAATATGAAAAAAATCATACTATCCTAATATAGCTTTCTATATAAATAACAACTCGCTTGGCTCAACGGTATTTGAACACGTTTGCAAACGTTGCATCTAAATAGTGATTAAAAAAAAATCGCAACCTAGGTTAAAACGGCTACCAGCTTCAAAAGAATTAAAAAAATAATCCTTACAAATATGTCGATTTTAATGTCTTCAATGGACATTCATGCAGTCTTGACTGCGCTGTGGTGTGGTCGTAAAATAAGCAGTGCCGAAACGCTCTAAGCTGGACGGCAAAAATCGCGCTCTTTTAAGGAGGTTTTTGCAGTTTTTCTGGTTTATTTCTTGTAAAACCAGAGTGGCCTCCACGAAACTTTCTCGCATAGGAATAACACGGACGGGGAAAAAAAATAAACCTCGCCAGAAAACGTTCGGTATTCCGTGAGGTGGGGAAAACACTCGCTCAAGCGTTCGCAGCTTTTTTTTTGCGTATAATGGAGAAAAAAAACTGAATAGGCAATTTCATCGCCTTTTTTTAAACCGATTTAAACAAAAATTGGAGACAAATTTACGATTAGGGTTTCAAGACTACATACGAAATTTCATTTATCTAAGTCATTTCTTTTAGAAGATATTGTCTTCAGAAGTATGCGATTATTCAGACCGACAGACAGTTAGTCCTTTGACGGATTTGGCCCTAACTTTTATACTGACATACATTTCTGATGATAAAACTGTGTACCAAATTTTATCTATCTAGCTATTCAAGTTTTTGAGTTATAGTGTTTGCATGAACGCGGACAGACAGACAGATTGACTTCCCTTAAACGGAGTTTGTCCAAAATTTGATAAAAAAAACTACAAATTTTGTGTCGATATCACCTACCAAATTTCATACCCGTAGCTCTAATAGTTTTCGAGTTATCCTGTTCACATACAAGCATAATTCCAAAACTGTGTTTTTCGGACTCGGAGAGGTCTAAAACGTGGAGATGCGTCAAAATCTCGAGTTCGAATTTTTTGACGATTACAATACTTTCTCTTTGTATGCTTTCGTATGCGAGAAAGTAAAAAGTGTCAGAATTGTGTTCCGGCACCACTACCGCCTATGACTGCGTAACAAACAAATTTACAGGCAAACAGTCGAAATGCCGAACAATCGAGTTGAAACGGGACCTTGTTTCGCTCGTCAACCAACAATCTTTGGCATCATGCTCTTAGCCATTCCGCCACGACGAGAAACGCAGTTGGCTTGCCAAGAGAATCAAAACATTCCAATTTACGAATACTTCTTTGAATTTTCAGGTTCCTTTGGAATTCCTCATGGGCAATGGTCTGCTTCAAGCGAAAGAAGTCACACTTCAACTGGTGCCGAGAGAAACAGTTCTCTTGAAGGATTAAGAGGACGAAGAGATTCCGTAGGACGTGGTATAATAAAAAGGACATTTTCATCGAAACATCGCTTCATATATTTCGTTTTCATACAATTTTTCTGTGATTTAAGTGTGGTGTCAAATTGCATAATTATATTCATACTGCATGAAGCTGTTACTGTAAATTTAAATGCTGTAAAATAATTTGTCACGAAATAAAATAAGTAAATAATTTTCTTTTGTATAAAAATGTCTTAGATTTTCTTTTTTGAATTAAAGTTATGGATTACTCTGAGAGAATCGAATTAAACAAACAAGAATCCATTCTAGTCCATTTTATCAAGGGCTAAGGACTTCATTCGATACGGATTCAAATCCATTTCGAATAAAGTCCTTGGAAAATGGACTAGAACGGATTCCTGTTTGTTTAATTCGATTCTCTTAAAGTATTTTTCTTAGTTTTTTGCTTTCTTTGAATGATTTTGATTTCCATTGTTTTTTTGTATGCAGTTGCAATTGCGCGCAACTATCGAAATCAATGGAGATTCAAGCGACCGCCAACAGATGGCGTGCTGAATAGTTTATAAGCTGTTTTTTTTCTCTGTCTCTCGTATGGACTGTGACAAATAAATTTGAATATGTTTGTTTAGTTTACATTTCTGATTGAAGAGAGTAGAGAAAAGAATAAAGAGGCATTTCTAGGAAGGCGACATTTTTTTTTATCTTGACCAAATCAGATCGGCAATAATTTAGCTCATCTTTTGACGGCAATTTTTGTTTCTTTTTTGATTACGGATTGAAAAGAACTTCCGAATGAATAGGGGATAATAGCCTTTGTAGCTGAAAATCCCCAAACCCCCTTTTTCAAATCAAAATCAAATCAAGTCTCTCGTATTTGTTTTGGATTAGTATGTCCAATTCTGTACGCGCATACATCTCAAATAGCTTCATCATCTGCACGCGCTGGATAATACGCTTGTAATTGGAGCTACACGCCCAAATCTATTTTCTCATCCTCTTGTGAAAAGGAATTAACCCTGTAACCTCAGGATCAAGCATAAATCGTCTAAGTCTCGACCAAGTCATTTAATAAATATTGACATACGAAAAGAGGTGAGTCGTTTATTTTTTATTTTTATTATTGCATTCATGAATCTAATTCTTGTAATTAAAAAAGAAACGCAATTGCTTGATGTACCTGCAATCATGTGTATGTTTCTGAATATATTCGCTAATACTAATTATTCTTTCTTAAACCAAATCTAAAGTAAAATTTGTGGCCCGCTATTAACTGCAATGACTTCTATAACCAAATTCTTAAAAAGCAGTTCAAAGTTTTAGTGCCTATGTAGAGGTCAACAGAAATAAAAACACCTTTGGAAATTCAGACAGTTCATAGGCATCATTCAATGCGTTGGAAACGAAAAGTTGATAATTATGAACAAAACCTGAAATATATTGTTTTCGGGTAAAAATTGAGATGGAAATGAAGGGAAACTTGAAAACTATTCAGGAAGTGTTATTTGATTATGTTGTGCTGTTAGAAAGCGCCACAGATCACAATATAATCAAAACCCGAAAGCCAAATCGATAGTTCATATCACAAAAATTCGGTGTCTGAAAAATTGCATATTGCTGCATTTTAATAGGGAAATGGGAAAATTGGATAATATTCAAAGAATTATTCCAAGTAATTGTAATAAATAACTCTGAATTATTGGACATTGAAAAATAGCGATTTTTTTTTTTTGCATCTACCAAAGCTGTGCCACGAAATTAATTCTTAGCTTTGCAATTCGAGAAGAAAATCTACAAATACGAAAATGAATTCCAGTCAGATAATTGCCGAATTAATTAATTGTTTAATATGAAAACTCAAAAAGAAAATCGTAAGCTGCGTATACACTTGGCGAACAGAACATGATTAAAACAGCTTATTTACAGGTGTGTATACACTTGGCGAACAGAACACGATTAAAACAGTTAGTTTACGATTCGCTGCGTGTTTGAGGAAAATTTTCAAGACAAACAGATTGCGTTCCATAGAAATGGACGAACGGGCTTGGAATCCGTCAATCAGCGATAGCTGAGGGCAGTTTTTGAAAGGGCTAGGGGGAGGGACGGTGTTGAAAATTTATGACTTGGATCACTTTTGCATACGTTGCGAGTCGAAATGCGAAGATTTTGTTTGGTCTCACAGGGTGTTGAAATAAATTATTCTCATTACGAATGCATCGTTCCATCGGAATGCGCGAACAGCGTACGCTTTGAAACCAATAGTCATAAACGTAGTGATAGAGGAAGGATTCTTAATGGGGGGAAGGGGGGCGGGAGAATGTCTTTGGAAGCACGTTGAACTCGGCAAGAAGAAGAGCATGAAAGACAATAAATGCAATGCGATTAATTTAGAGAATTATTCAATTGACGCTTGAATTAATTGAGTAGGCAACTTTATTATACAGCAAAATTTTTTAAAAAGCATAACGGAGATATTTACTTCTACAGTGTATTAAAGAAGTAATTGTAATTAAATACAGTCCAGATAGAACTCTCCAATTTGAGTAGGCCACTCTGTTTAGTAATCAGGGTCGTATGTTCAAAATAGCAAACTAAGGTCAAACCTTCTTAAAATTAATGTCAAAAAAGGCGAAAATTGAAAAATTTATTAGAGTACTTATTTCCTCGCTTTTTATCATGAGGAAATTGCTATCTTTTTATGAAAACGAATCGTAATAGATTACAATATATACAATATTCTATTACAAAACCAAAATTTAACTGAAAAAAATTTCAAAAATCTCCATAAACGGATTTGCAAAGAAGACATTCTGTTCTTACCCATGCAGAAAGATATGGGCAAACAACGTACAGTAAAGTGGCGTTTATACGTTTTTCATTTATACGTCGATTACATTTATAGGTCGTTTTATCACAGTACCGATGCATTCGTATGCATTGTAAATCATTTGAATTATACGTCTTTTCAATTATTCGTCGTTTTTCGTCAGTCCCTTGAAAGACGTATAAACGGTGCTTTACTGTATATCAACTGCGATTTTTAAAAAAATGTTCTATAATACTATTCGGCTTTATTATAAATAAATAGAAAGTTGTTATTCTCATAATAAACCACTAATAGTAAAAAATTCATTAACATGAATAAAATTTTCAGACTCATAATGGATGGTTGAGTTTCAAAAAGTTATAAAAATGAACTGCTTTCATTTTCGGCGATATTTAGCTAATATCTAAATACAATGCGCTACGTTGTTCTAAATATTTTTAAACAGTAAAACGTTCGTTACGTATTTGCTGAGATGGAAATTTTATTCAATACCAAAATAACAGACACTCCTGTTTCTTTCTTTTTTAATAAGCTGTTAAGAATTCTACCTTTTTTTCCTTCCTTTTCTCTCTCAAAAAACCCCTAATACTTTCCATTTTTGTGTTGAATTTTTCTTTAAAGAAATCAGTCATCAAAAGAAAGGAAAAGTCATAGCAAAAGAGATTCTTTATATGCTATGCAAAAACTCTAACAGTTCCCGCTAAAACAAAAACATCTTCACAGCCGCAGTGAATTCAATAGCAACAATACAGCCTCTATGACCATTCTTTCTTCTTGACTAGTAGAGCGTAATTCTGAATCTGTTCTCTAGAGAAGATAATTAATAGCGCCAGAATCAAGGTATCCTGTTTTACCTCACTCTCATCTTCGGAAATTCAATTTTTAAATAAACAACTTCACGTCACGTTGGAATAGTCAAAAACAAAACAAATCGTATTCTTACGAGTCCCGCTTCCAAAGTGTTAATTGTCACACCATTTTCCCCTAGCTTTTAACAGATTTTTTAAAACAATATTTTTTATGGCTTACAACAATACTTTTTATTGTCATAAAAATGAAACTAATTTAATTGTGTCATCAAATCGCTTAATCATGTAAACCTTTTTCTATTATTAAAGCCGTGGTTAACAAAGTTTGCTTTCCTTAATACATAAACTCCAAAGTAGAATTTCACTTACACAGTTTTAATATTACATACTTTTTTAAATGTTCCTCAACTAAATTCAGCGAAGTGGTTTTTACTTTATTTGAAAAGTTTTGTGAAGTGAAATATTTTGTTGCACCAACTTCAAACCGATTCTTTTTAATTGGAAAAAATTATTTTCGTTTTACTCTCTAATTATCGATTAATGCTTCCTTTTAATTTCGCTATTATTATGCTTCCGGTTCTTTTCTTTTAGCCATTCGAAACGGCCGCAGTGGCCTAGCGGTATGGTCTCAGTTTCGGGGTCGGAGGGTCCCAGGCTCGAAACCCGATTCTGCAGAAGATCCGCAGTGACCAAATGTCCTCCCGCTGCTGTGGTGTGGAAGCTTGGAGAGGATAACAGCTAAGGTGCCGTCCTTTTCATAACAGCTAAGGTGCCGTCCTTTTCATCTGACCCCGGTTCAAAATGACAAGGTCCGTCCCATCGCGCTCGTGTTAATTCAGAACTGGACGTTAATGAAACTTGAGACATTTTAATTTAGATGAATTTATAATTTGGCCATGTCCATAGACATTTAGTTAAAAACACTTATATAATATTGCAATTATTTCGAATTTATATTTTTTAATCTTACCAAACAACAAAATTAAAATATTAAATAGTGATGCAGTTCGAATTTATAACATAACAAAGTTGAATAACATTTGCAGTAAAGGAAGTATTTATTTTCTTTTTACCTTCTAATTTTAAATTTTAACTTTCTTGTCAATTTTCGCAACCATTATAATTTGTGTCTCCTTGGTTTTAGATATTTAGATTAAGAAAACATGAAAATTTGGCTATGCGTAGACATTTAGTTCAAAACACTTAATATTAAAAAACACTTAATATAAAAAATATTGAAAAACAGAGTTGAAAAAAATTATTCCTTTTAGCTTTAGTTTCAGTTTGCATAAAATTCATATTTTTAAATCTAATCTTACAATATCTTATCAAACGACAAAGCTCACATTTGAAGTACATATGCGCTCCGAATTAGTAACTTAACTAAGTTAAATAACAATTGCAGAAACGAAAGCACTTACTTTCGTTTTGCTTTTTAATTATAGATTTTAAGTTTCATTTTAATTTCACAATCATTATAATTCAGGTCTCTTTGGTGTTAGACATTTTGATTAAGGAAAATTGAACCATGCGTAGATATTTTGTTCAAAATTTTTAATATTAAAATGTCCTATCTCAAAAGCAAGCACAGAAAAAGTTTATTTTACCACGTTTTTATTAACTCGCTTTCTTGTCTGTCTGTCTGTTCGGTACAAATCTTGCGATCGATTTTAAACTAACTTCCCAATGAGCTGGAGACTTGAAACTTTAAACATAGTTCAGAACTAGATAACAATGCATTATTAATTCGCTTTCTTGTCTGTCTGTCTGTCCGTTTGTCTGTCATTTCATATTTTGCATGACGCATCCGCAATACGTTTTTCATTATATCTCGAAAACTATTAACATTACAGACTTGGTTCTTGGGTATATGGATGACCCATGGGATCATCGAAGCACCCCCATATTTTAGCCATATCTTTGCGCATGCGCAGTACGTTTTTCATTATATCTTTAAATCTATTAACATTATAGAGTTGATTCTTGGGTATATGGATGACCCATGGGATCATCGTAGCACCCCTATATTTTAGCAATATCTTTGCGCATGCGGAGTACGTTTTTCATTATATTTCGAAAACTATTAACATTATAGACTTGGTTCTTGGGTATATGGATGGACCATGGGATCTTCGAAGCATCCCCATATTTTAGCCATATCTTTGAGCATGCGCAGGACGTTTTTCATTATATCTCAAAGGTCTCTGCGTCACATAAATTAATTTTTCAGGAAAATAACAATTTTTTATTTATGATCAGGTGAAGAGAAACTGAAATAAACCTGAAATTTGCCACATGTCTCCGTCATAATCTCATCAAGATGTTTAAAATCGATTGCAAAATTTCACACACAGAAGACTAAAAAGCAGAAAATAATTATTTAAAAAAATAAAAATTTTAATAGACCACGTTTTTAAAACGGACTAAAAAGTATAAAATAATTTCTTCTAGACCCATACAGATTTATAACCCCATACAGATTTAAAAGGAAAAACGTGGGGCGCATGCAATATTTAATAGCAAGGAGTGTAGGGAGTAGCTGTCGTTGAGAAAACTCACACAACAGTTCATATCATTTCCATTGCAATAAAATTGTTAGTGAGTGAAATAAACTATTTATACATCAATTATCTATTACATGCGCCCCACGTTTTTCGTTTTGAATCTGTATGGGGTTATAAATCTATATGGGGCTAGAAGAAATTATTTTATACTTTTTAGTCCGTTTTAAAAACGTGGTCTATTAAAATTTTTATTTTTTTAAATAATTATTTTTACATTAATTTCAATTTTTATATAAAATTCATATTTTTTAACCTCATCCAACAACAGTGGGGAAATGTTAAATAAATGTGTATTATGAATTAGTAACGTCCAACAACAGTGGGGAAATGTTAAATAAATGTGTATTATGAATTAGTAACGTAACCAAGATGACTAGCAATTGAAAACTCATTATATAAAGCTGTCGGGGAGCCAAAAGCTGTCGGCTTATCGAAGAATTCAAAAAGATTCGCTATTCTAGTTGGTACGGATTAATGTGCTGTTCGCTGGACCCCTCGAATCTGCTTCGAACTTGAAAAGTCATATTTCGACTGGCGTGTGCTTCTTGATTTTTTTTTTTTTTTGCCGTTTTCTTGTAATTATGGAGTGGACAGAACTATAATATTAAGTGTTTTTAACTAAATCTCAATGCACGTGACCAAATTATAAATTCATCTTAATTAAAATGTCTAAAGTTTAGTTACATTAATGTCCAGTTCTGAAGAAACACTAGGGCTATTGGGACGGAACTTGTCATTTTGAACCGTGTTCAGATGACAAGGACGCCACCTGAGCTGGTACCCTCTCCAAGCTTACACACCACAGCAGGGGGAGGACATTTGGCCACTGCGGATCTTCTGCAGAATCGGGTTTTGAGCTTTGAGCCCTTCAGCCGGGAAACTGAGACCTTACCGCTAGGCCACTGCGGCCGTTTAGAATGGTTAAAAGAAAAGAACCGGACGCATAATAATAGCGAAATTAAAAGGAAGCATTAATCGATAATTAGAAAGTAAAACAAAAATATTTTTTTTCCAATTACATAAAAAGAATCAGTTTGAAGTTGGTGCAAAAATATATTTCACTTCACAAAACTTGTCAAATCAACTAAAAACCACTTCACTGAATGAGGTTTTAGTTGAGGAACATTTAAAAATGCATGTAATATTAAAACTGTGTAAGTGAAATTCTACTTTGGAGTTTATGCATTAAGGAAAGCAAACTTTGTTAGCACGGCTTTAATAATAGAAAAAGGTTTACATGATTAAGCGATTTGATGACACAATTAAATTAGTTTGATTTTTATAACAATAAAAAGTATTGTTGTAAACCATAAAAAATACTGTTTTAAAAAATTTGTTAAAAGCAAGGGGAAAATAGTGTGGCATTTAACATAAAATACTCGTAAAAATGCGACTTGTTTTGTTTTCGGATTAACCCAACGTGAGGTTCTTTATTAAAAAATTTCATTTCCGTAGGTGAGAGTGAGGTAAAACCGAATACCTTTATTCTGGCGGTATTAATTCTCTTTTCTAGAGGACAGATACAGAATTATGCTCTACTAGTCAAGAAGAAAGAATGATCATAGATGCTGTATTGTTGCTATTGAATTCACTGCAGATGTGAAGATGTTTTTGTTTTAGCGGGAACTGTTAGAGTTTTTGCATAGCATATAAAGAATCTCTTTTGCTGTAACTATTCCTTTCTTTTCATGGCTGAATTCTTTAAAAAAAAATTCAACACAAAAATGAAAAGTATTAGGGGTTTTTTGAGAGAGAAAAGGAAGGAAAAAAAGGTAGAATTCTTAACAGCTTATTAAAAAAGAAAGAAACAGGAGTTTCTGTAATTTTGGTACTGAATAAAATTTCTATCTCAGCAAATACGTAACGAACGTTTTAATGTTAAAAAATATTTAGAACAACGCAGCGCATTGTATTTAGATATTAGCTAAATATCGCCGAAAATGAAAACAGTTCATTTCTGAAATTTTTATAACTTTTTGAAATTCAACCATCCATTATGAGTCTGAAAATTTTATTCATGTTAATGAATTTCTTACTATTAATGATTTATTATGAGAATAACAACTTTTTATTTATTTATAATCAAGCCGAAAAATATTATAAAACATTTTTTTTAAATCATACTTGATGTACAGTAAAGCACCGTTTATACGTCTTTCAAGGGACTGACGAAAAACGTCGAATAAATGGAAAGACGTATAATTGAAATGATTTACAATGCATACGAATGCATCGGGACTGTGATGAAACGACCTATAAATGTAATAGACGTATAAATGAGAAACGTATAAACGCCGCTTTACTGTGCATTGTTTGACCATATCTTGCATGAGTAAGAACAGAATTTCTTCTTTGCAAATCGGCTTAAGGAGATATTTGGAATTTTTTTCACTTAAATTGTGGTTTTGTAATAGAGTATTGTACATATTGTAATCTAGTAGGATTCGTTTTCAAAAAAGATAGTAATTTCCTAATGATAAAAAGCGAGGAAATAAGTACTATAATAAATTTTTAAATTTTCTCGTTTTTTGACATTAATTTTAAGAAGGTTTGACCGTAGTTTGCTATTTTGAACATACAAACTCTGATTACTAAACAGAGAAAAAGAAATAACATTTTTTTATTTAACTTTTTTAGAACATTTTACTTATACTTAATAAGGCTTTTTCAAAATTAAAAGTGTGATTGAAATAATTGAGTTATTTGGAATAGATATTTAAAAATAGCAATAGCAAAAATGTTTTTTACTAAAACAAATCGTGGATTATACATCCCTGCTTCAACATAATTTTCATTTCATCAGATTTTGAACTATTGTATGTATGTCGATTGAGATTCAATATGTACGATGATGTATTTTTGGGCATTTGTAATCATTTATTTTAAAGGTTTTAATAAAAAAAAAAAGAAATATGCAAACCGCGAGTGGAGTAATGAAGATTTATTTGATGTCTCTATCGTTTTTCGTAATTATTACATCATTCATTAACCATGACACGTATGAATAGTTTCCAGTGAATAAAATTCACTTTAAAAATTTATCAAGATTTAATTATGATTTTCCTTAAAGTAATAAATATTTAGTTTGATTTTCAATTTCAGTATCATTCATCAATTGATTAAATTTTTTTCTGAAAGTAATTTTATTATATTTTTTGTAATTAAATTATAAGTTCTAAATATTTAATTTCTTAATTAGACTATTTTAGAATATTTTATTTCAGAGAGTAAAGGATAAAACTTTGTTTAGTATCTCTTCATCTTGGGAAAATATGCTCAATTCTCATTATTGCTTAAAATTATGATTAAGCAGTAATGATGTTGCTTTGGAACAGAAATATATCTGTAATATATAACTAGCCAAATTAAACAGCAAAAGATTTCTTTTTCTTCATTAAAAGAAAACAAAGTGCTTATGAAATGCAGCTTTCCACACAACTTAAACAAATTACTTGTATTAAACGTAGCTTCGTTCAGTTGTGTTGCTGTTCTGTTTCTTGCATTATGAGTCTTATTTTATTTTACTTTTTTTATATTTTATAATTATTTCTTTTTTAATCCCTTTACTTTGAATATTAGAAACTTAATAAAATGAATGTAACAAATTAAAATACTAACGACGTTTAATAATTTTATTTTTATTATTTTTTTTAGTTTGCCGTTTTCTTTCTTGTTTGAATTATTTTTAAATTCCTTTCCTTAAGAAGATACGAGACACGATAAAACAATGTGATCTATAATTTCTGATATTAATCTGAAGAAAATGTTGAAAACGTGGTAAAGATTTAAATTAGAGTCTATTCTGGAGTTGGTTGGAACGTCACTTTTCCGTGTTAACGCGGAAAAAGTGACGTCCCCAGCTCTCAGGCCATGATTAGTCAGAAAATCTGCGATTTCTTAACGTCGCAGATTATTATTATTTTTAATATCGAAACCAGAAACATCAAAATGATGCACGTCAGAATGGTGCCGAGTAAAGACTGTATCTG
>BGPR01012192.1:9712-24191 GCA_013235015.1 Araneus ventricosus
TCAGCGGTTAAAAGGGAATTTACACGAACAAGCGAATGCTGACCGAACTGATCAACTGGATGTATACCGTAACTGGCGAGTTGGCAAGAAACTCGTTTTGCTAGAAGGTTGAGGGTAATTTTAAAAATCGCCAACAACATAGAAATTGAGATACCATGCCAAAATAACAACCTGCTAGGCTATACATTTGGCGACGCATTTCGGTCAGCTTTCGCAGTATGATAGCAGAACCATCATTTAACTGCTGATCATGGTTTAACCATGGATGGTGAATAAGGCCGTTAGCGTTAAATCTTTTGAATTAAATTTTTTATAACGTTTTATATATCTTATTTTATATGTTTAGAGTCCAAATTATGCAGACTTTGCATCGTTCTATAATATTAGAAAAATGAGTTTTGCGTTGAATTAGTACATGGAATTTGACTTGAAATCAAATCAGTATAATATTGCAAAGAGATTTTAAATATGAACTATTCTGGAAATTTTATTAGTAACAAAACTATGTTCTATTACCGGTTATCACTTAATCTTTTATTATTTTTTTATAATTAAAGTATGTTTTTAGGCTTTTAAGTGTTCTTTGCTAAGTATAACCATGGTTTTTAAATACTATAACTTTGATTTTTACAGCGTAGCTTTCACGCATTAAAAAAGTCTTCATCTTTAATAATACAGTTTTCTCATTGTATCAATTTCACTCCATTTAGCCATATGTCTTTCTTACAGGTTAACAAAGACCAGCTTGAGCAAGTACAGTTACGGTGAGTTTCCCTACAGTTTGAGATTTGTTCGTATTATTGAAGTTTAATCTATTCCGAAGATAATGCAGAAAAATATATACAAACTCGCAAGACAACTACCCATGCTTTCTTTACAGAACATGACTGTGATAAAAATAATCACCACTATGTGCAATAATCAACAATTACAAAGTCTGATTATTGACTCACATGAAGGTTTTGAAAACAGGATGTATTCAAAAACGGGAAGAAAATTTAAAGCCGTCCAAGACCTGGCAAATGAGCTGATTTCAAAAATGTGTAATTGCACCAGATTTAAAGAATTAATACTGGAGTTGCTTTGGCCTGTGTCCTATAGGATAATGTTCTGGATATCCGTATATGCACCTTTCATTAAGCCAACCACATTTTATTGGACAGACAGAGGAAGAATAGACAATGTAGCAACTGCGAAATACATCCTTCGTAACGAAAAGGTTTCAGTCAGAGAGAGATTTAAATTAGCTTGCAAATTGTGCTTGAGCACAGAAATACGTGAAATATGGAGCGAAATGACAGATGAGGATAGGACTTATTTTCAGTACAGAAAACGTGAAACATTTCGTCCACTTCTTCTGTTCTGGGTATACACTATGAAAGGATCAGATTATATACGTGAACTGTACATGCCTGATATATTTGAATGTGCAACAAAATTCGGGTTATTAGAAGCAATTAAATATTTTTTTAGCATAATGCCCGATCATTTAAAGAATGATATGGCAGCACTCGGTGAGGACCATTTACATAAAAAAGCAGACACTACTTGCTTTCTCGAAGAAGACGAAGTTGACATTGGTTATTTGTTATTCTCCCAATTGTGGGACAGTAACAAATTAATTTCGTTCCACTTCGACTCTGCGTCAACCCTGTCTCTGATACTTCATTCTTCAGAACACAAATTCTTCCTCGAAGAACTGGCACAAAGACTTCCTTTTATGTCTACGGCTAGTACTGAATCTTTGCTTTATCTGTTATTTTACAGTTACCATTCGGAAATGAAAGTCATGAAAGATCGCGATTACTGTAAACTTTTTATGGATGTCTGGCGAACGGTCCCTGCTTCCGTCAGGAACTCCTTAATAGCAAAACCAAATTTCGGAAGGCATTTTCTGAAGGTTATGATCAAGCGTGAATTCCGATATCTTTTGAGAGAAGCTTCTAACAACATCGATGAGTATGCTGCGTCAACTTTAGCACCCAATACCTCTGTGACACCCCATTGTTTTGATGAAAGCGATTGGGAATTTTTAAATTTCCTCATTGAAGAAGGAATAGCAACAATTCCTTCCTTAACGAAAAGCCGAAGCGTTTTGTTAAATTTTCTTGAAGGAAAAGGAATCCAAAGACTTCTGGAAAAGAGTCTGAATATTTGTAACTAACAATGAAAATAAAATCTCCAACAGGAAGAATAAAAATAACGAAAGCAATCTGTATTTGCCATTTTTATTGCTGAAAATCCCATATGTAATATTCAATAAATGGTTCCTCCATATTTCTTAAAATAAAGCACCACTGTTTGTGTTTCTAGTTGTCTTTTCTGATATTTAAAAAGTAATTTAAATTTATTTTAAAAATTTTGCGTTAAACTGTTAAATGTGTTAACGATTAAGTATTAGGTAAATACTGATTATGTAAATTCAACAAAAATTGCTCAACAAGTGATTTCTGTGGACATGCATTTTTCCCCTCTTATTGAAAACGTAACCCGTATTTTAAGCTTTTAACTTTTGATAATGCATTCTCTGCAATATTTAGTTAATGAATTAGTGCTTGGTGAACGGGTGGCTTTAGTTCTTCGCTAAGTTTTTATATTCATACGAACTTCACTTTCAGATTTCGCAAGCATTATTACCCATTGGTCTTTCATATTCTGAATTGACTTGCAAGGAAGCGCTTAGTGAGTGACAATGCTTATGTTTCAGGGGATATTTCACAAAATGAAAGTGTAAGTTTAGTTACTATGAAGACAGCAATTTATGGTCTCAAAAATGTCATACTATACTTACCTCATGAAACAACAACGAAAGTATTTTATAAAAAAATTTCAGACAATTCCAGCATGGATCCGGTGTTTCGTTAACAGATGGCTTCAGTCATTATTTTGTTTCTCTTAGAAATTTTACTCGATGCAATGCCGATATCTTTCGAAATCTTAATGGCATTCGATTGGAATTTTCATACAAGCTGTCCTGTGCATTTATCTTCCAAATTATGTATAAAAGAAAAATTATACTATTTTTGGCAGTAAAAAATGATTTATTACAAATAATTATATTTCCTCTAATATTCAAAATATTAAGGTGACCAACCGTCCTCCTTCTGTAAGTTCTGTCCTTCCTCGAAAAGTGTATAATAAATAATGTTACAAATGTTTTTATTATGCATTTATCATATTGTTGTGTATTCTGTATCATTTCTTCCAATGAATTAAATCTTTCTTTCATTTGTGATATTTTTTAGCATGTCCTCCTTTTGTTGGATGTTAAATGTTGGTCACCTTAAAAGCATTAACTTCAAATTTTCACGCAATGCTTCGCTAATATATTGTCACTTATTCTGTAAGTTTCGTATAATTTGATTGAAAACTCTATAAGTTATAAAATATATATAATAAGCAAAAAACATGCGGACAAATTTGGGATTTCGTAAGAAAACCCTGATATTTTTCCAAATATGCATGGTATTTTAACCAAAATATATGTAAGTATTACGCACAGGAAACAACGCCATTGATGAAAGTTGGAAAGGGGTGTTTCTGTGAAAAGGGGTGAATCCAAATCATTTTTCTTTCCATCATTTTCTGCAAAGTTCCCTCATGACCAAATCTTCACTGTAAAATGATTGAAGACGTGGTACTTGACTCAACATTTATTGAGTCACGTTGACAATATTGCGGGATTAGCCGGGCAAAAGTATGTCCCACTTAATATTAGTGGTTATCCCAAGTCTTTTGGCACTTCAGTGTAAAAATCTAGATCAGTAGTGCAAAGATGGGTAATTTAAAACGAAATGTGGGCATAGGTAGAATTCTAAAATTCTGTGGAAAATACTGACTGTTTAAGAAATTCAAATAGTTTAGGGCAGCGGTTCCCAACCTTTTCGATTGTCCGGATCACCTGTTGTGTAAAAATTATTTTGAGGCCCACTGACTAAATACAGAAGTAAAAAATTCAAACACATATAATACATTCATATAGATAGATATATGTTTAAATTATATGCACGTAAATGTCAGTAATTAGTAAAGCTTATGTAAAAGAATTAAAAATCTATTGTTTATAAAGCAAAAACCGAATGACGACTCTTGAAGCTCCCGTGACTTTTGACTAGCGTTCCGTGGCCCACTAATATGCTATCCGAGGCCCACAAGTGGGCAGCGACCCATAGGTTGGAACTGTTTGTTTAGGGTATAGTTTTACTATCACCAAGTCTTTTTCAGAGTGGGGGTACACAAGAAATACTAACTAAAATTTCGAATATTGGAGTGAAAAGCAATGGTTTTAATAAATTAAAGAAATTTAAGTTTGTATTTCTCACCAAACCCTGGAAGTCTAAAATAAATGTATGAAAGAGTGCTAAAGTGAGAAGCAAAATTAGGACGTTGGTTAAAATATGGATAACATAATTGATCACACCACAATTCGAATAGGTAGACATTTGTCCCGAAATATTATAGAGACAACAGGGGGGATGGAAAATTAGGAAAACCAAATGTAATTAATTACCGAATAAATTAATAAAATACATGACTGTGACATGCCAGGAATCTTCCAACGTATACATGTTTCACTCTGTACGCGTTGGGAGATTCCTGGATAGGATGGATTCTTTTAATGCAATAATAAAATGTCACCTTTATAGAAGAGGTAGATGCGTATAAATAATGCAAAAGAAATTTTGATATTAATTGTTGAAAAATTCCAAATACAGTGGAATCAGAGCAGAATTCATGGAAACGTAAATGTGAAAAATGGCCTCCAAATATTAAAATTAGGAGAAGAGCAGATAACGAGATATTATATTACGAGATTATTAATATTGCGAGAGCAGCAGATAACACAGATCAACTAGTATTTTTACTTTCCCGTATACGAAGTATGCAAAGAGAAAGTACTGTAATCGTCAAAAAAATTCGAACTCGAGATTTTGACGAATCTCCACGTGTTAGACCTCCCTGAGTCCGAAAAACACAATTTTGGAATTATGTCTGTCTGTGAACATGATAACTCGAAAACTATTAGAGCTACGGGGATGAAATGTGGAATGTGGTCTTTAAACATAATTTGTAGGTTTCTATCAAATTTTGGACAAAATCCGTCAACGGGAAGTCTGTCTGTCTGCATGTTCGAGGTCATGCGAACGCTATAACTCAAAAACTTGAAAAGCCAGATGGATAAAATTTTATACACAGTTTTATCGTCATAAATGTAGGCCCGTATAAAATTTTGGACCAAATCCGTCAACGGGTTGACTGTCTGTCGGTCGGTATTATCGCATACTTGTTAAGCCTTCGTTTCAAAACCATGTCCACGCGCATGCCTCTTAGCTATCTCTGGTACCAAGCGGGAGGATTACGTCACTTGTCCTTGAGACGGAGTTTGTGATTGATATGTTTTATCTCCTGTTTTGTTTTCGCTCGCTCGTATAATAGCGGATCTTCCTGGAGTGTGATGTAAAAATAAATATTGCTAAGTTTTAAAACATAGACATCTCTTTTAATATGATTCTTCACTTAAATATTTTACAATCTCCATAATCTGCAATGAAAAACCTTCTGAATTCGTTGCATTCTGGATTACAGTAGGTTCGATTTTTTTTATCCACGCAAGGGGAGGGAAAATGACAAATTTTTTAGCTTGATATACGAGAAAGTTTAGGGGAGGCCACTCCCACTGGTTTGTAACCGGTGCGTGCAACGAATCCAGTTTTCTTTTGTTCTGCCTCTCAAATTTTCATCTTTAGAGATTTCAATGGCATTATGTTCCATTAGCATGGAAATCCAAGGAAGTGTTTGCGATTCCATAATGCAATGAAGTTACAAATAATTCTAAAATATGACTAAATGATGAAAGTAGATCTAATTGCTTGAAGTAGCCCAAGAGAAGAGAGGACGTGCACACAACTTTTGAGACTGAGCACTTAAGAAACATTCCAGAATCATCCAAATGAAATTTTTTTAAAAAATCCAGATTTGGCTAGAACAGCGGTTCCTAACCTTTTTGGTTGCGCGGACCATCTGTTGTGACCCACTAACTAAATATTCAAGTAAAAAAATACGAACACATATAACACATTTTATAATGCACGAGAAAGTAGTAAAGTTTACTGTAAAAGGATTAAAGATATATTTTTTTATAAAGCAAAAAACGAGTGAAGACTTTTGAATGCCCCCTGACTTCGACTCCTATCCGAGGACCACAAGTGGGCAGCGGCCCATAGATTGGGAACCGCTGGCCTAGAACATAACATTTTGAATAAAACCAACAAATGGATTTAAACACCATGGCAGAGATTCGAACCACGGAGAAATAGATTTACAGCTCAATGCTCTATCAATTGAGCTGCGATAATGGCTGGCTAGGCTTCTTTGTGCGGCAATATATTTTGAAAAGCAAGAATTATGAAACTGGACAAATTGTGCTTATACAAGAAACCGCGTATTTTCGTACAAATTTAAATAAATACAGTGCGCTTAATGAGATCACTTCGGGACTTAAGAATTTTGATAACGTTAACCGATTGATAATAATAACCGAATTGGGTAGAATCAACTATATTTTTATCACATCAAGGGAAAATAAACAAAATGGAGAAGGAAACACTTACCTCAGTACTATCTATAATTTATTTCAAAAATAACAATTTAAAAAATTCATTAATTGTTGCACGACGACAGTCATTTCTTAACAGTTCATTTATATTGGTCGTACTCGTGTTGTTTTTTACAATTTGTTGAACGATGCTGCACGTCGCGTTCCAAAATATCAAGGGCTTGTCCCATTTCAGCGTTCGTTGGAGGGTTTTCTTTAACACATTAGTCCCCGTCGGATTCATGAACTTTTATTGCTTGGCAAATTTCCAAATCTGTTAGTGTGGCAGCTACTGGAATGTCTTCGTCAATGGACATCCATTCTTCATACTCTTCCGTTTGCATACTTTCAGGAGGCTCAATGGCGACGGTCACGTCCCTGCCCGCTAAATGGACGACCTTGAAAGAGAGGTCATGAAAAATAAACCCTGAAATTCTTGGGGTGTGTGGGGAGAAGTGGCCCCCAGATGTTTCCTTACAAGCCTAGCGAGAAATTCTACGAACGACAATCGCTAACGCTGGTTGAAAATGAGAGATCGGTCAATTCCCTACTTCAAAACTTATAACATTAACCGATGTAGTGATCACACTAAACGAATAATTTTGTGTACATTTGAATACGTTGGTTCAGGACCAGAGGTTTTCGATAATATAAACCGAATTATAACATTAACCGCGATAACATTAAGCGGAGTCTACTGTATTCGAAAATGATCCTGTATATATTCACACACAATACTATGCCATATTTATTAAAATACAATGATTTTTGGTTGGCCTAGATTATTTACAAGAACTTAAGTATGATATAAGAAATAAATAATTACTTCTTTACCCCAAAGTACTGTTATTTGTAAAAAAAATCCACTTTAGTTTTCTGACTCGAAGGAATGAATATACTTTATTAGTGGTGCTTGAAATTTTTGTAAAATTTTTTCTCTGATTTCATATAAAAACGTTTAAAAAAATGATGTGACTTCTTTATTAAAGGTTTGCTGATTTCTTACTAATAAATTTCATGTATTATTCATGTCATCTTCTAATTTATAAATTACTCAAAAACCCAAGTGAGTCGCTATTAAAAGAAATAGCAGTATCACTTTGTTTAAATAAATTTATTGTATTTTTAATATACAGGGTGTTTTAAAAATATCTGGCAAAAATGAAAGGATAAGTCAGGCATACCGAAATAAGTCATTTTCGCAGTAGAACATGTGGTCGGAAATGCAAAGGGGATTCGCTACAAGGGCACTTTGTCAGTGAATTAAGTGGAAAAAAGGATACACCACATGATATGTACAGCACAAATTCAATGGAATACAAATTTACAATCTCACAAAAACCCAATTGCATAAATGCAGATATTTCAAATATTTATAATTAATAGTAACCATTATATTATGAAAATCTTTATTATTATGAAAAATATGAATTCACATTTTAATAACTTTTCGTAGTTCCATGAGTTTAGCTTTCAGAATAGATCCCGTTTCTTCCGTCTGGTGCAGTTGGTACTGATAAGAGAAAAAGAACTTGAAAATCTTGTAATAAAATTTAGCTTCTCTCTTGTTGAAAGATGCCATTTCATTTGAAAAACCTGAAACAGAATTAATGGAATACAGATACTACAAGAACGAAAAAATCCTGAAGAGTACATGGATGCATATATGTTATAAATCTCATACAAAATATAGGTTGTTATAAGGATTGTTCGCCTATTGAGAAGGCCCTAGAGCCGGTACTGTGACCCCAAACAAAAGAAAATGTCACTACTATGTAGTACAAGTGATGCGCTCTGCGAAAACCGAAAAAAAACGTAAGAATGGCGCAGTTCGGGTTCGCGCCGTAGATCTGTCGTGAAAACGTCGGGATAAAATCATAAAAGAAGTGTTTCGTATTAATATGTTATTTAATTATCAATCTCTTTAATACAATATTTACATAGAGTAGTATAATGGTTACAGAATAGATAAATCACAAGCTACCAAAGACCCTTGCTACATGCGATAAACTTGTGATTTATCTATTCTGTAACCATTATACTACTCTGTGTAAATATTGTATTAAAGAGATTTGTAATTAAATTACATATTAATACGAAACACTTGTTTTCTGATTTTATCCCGCAGTTTTCACGAAAAATATAAGGCGCGGACCCGAACTGCGCCTTTCTTATGTTTTAATTAGAGTAGCTTCTGTTAGCTCCATCTGTTGACAGTATATAGAACTACATTTCGCGTATGCGCAGTAAAACATTATTTACTACAAATGCTCATATTTCCTGTAATATTCAAATTTTTGAATTCAAATTTTAATACTATGTTTCTTTTACGTATTGTCAAGTATTCGGTAAGTTTCGTACAATTCGAAAGAAAATTCTGCATGTTATAATCAAAAGACATGCGGATTTTAAAATTTTCAATTTAATACCAATTTTTACTTATATTCTGATAAATATTTTTATTGTCTCACTTTGGGTCCTAGTAATACTACTCAAGCTCTTTAAAATAACACCAGAATCAACCTCCTAGCTAAACGCGTTTCCACACTAAACTTATTTATAACCTTGCATAAAATTAATTCATAGCAATCATGCGCATGCGCCTACGCTGGTACGATGACGTCACAGGCAAAACAAATACTATGGGACAAACTCTTACAGATATGATCTATCCGTTGTGGGGTCAACCATTCTTTTCGCATTATTAGTCTCGTAGAGATTCAAATCTGATGGTATTTTGTAACTCAAGAAAGTTCAACCGACTATCACTGTAACGAGCGGAAAGACGTTTTCACGTCAAAAAATATTGAAAAAAAGTAACGAAAAAATATTTAAATTAATGGTATTCCGCAGAGGAAACAAAACTATTGATGAAAGTTGCAAATCGATATCATTTTTCTGTAAAACGGACTGAGCCCAACTCCTTGTCTTCTTCATCACTTTCTGGTCTTTTCCCTAAATGCCCTCGTGACCGAATCTTCACTGGAAAACGTGAGTACCGAGGATTATATCTTCCACGAATCTTTACAACTTATTGTGAACAAGTGCATCGTCCATATTAACTTTTTTCGCATTTTACAAATTGTGCAATATTTTCGGCCAGTTTTGTAGCTTGTTGATTTCATTACTGTTGTCACATAAACATACACAGACAGGGCGATAGACAATCATCTCCCTGGTGAAATTGATTGAAACATTATACCAAATTTCATTTATAAATCATTAGTTTGTTGCTTTTGACGTAGACTTACGTCTCACCATAGTGGTCTAATGGTGTGTTGGGAAAGAAAAAAATTATGACGCTTTTCGTGGTATTTTTAAACTCTTATAGATCCGTAACCAAATAACATAGAGAGTTGCTTTTAGTTTCATTTAACAAAGAAAGGTTGGCATTAAAAATTTCAAAAAGAATTTTAGAATTTGAAATTACGGTTCAATCACAGTCGAGCTGCAAAGTTGGTTAAAATCACTAAAAATTTTGATTTTGCCCGAACTCGCCGATACGAATATTGCGCCCGAAATCGCCGGTACGAATATTGAGCCCGAAATCGCCGGTACGAATATTGCTCCCGAAGGAGGATTGACTTTAATAAAGAATATAATTGTAGCCTACAAAAAGAGTTTTGAATTTGTTTTACACTCAAAACATTTCAGAATTACATACTGTAATTAGATATAAAATAGTCATAGATGTTCATAGCTTAACCGAAAAAATCGCTACGAAACGATTCACCCATACTTTCATATATAGAATTTGTATATAATATATTTATAAAATTTGTATATATTAGCGTTTACAAATTATAGCTATTGTTTTATTTGTTTTTTAGATCTCTTCTAAGAAATTTATCTCCTTGTATGGTTTTAGTTATATTTCTCAGCATAAAGTAAGCGAAGTAAAGCTATGTTCCAATCATTGCTTCACTTTACCTTTAGGTTCCATCTATCCTTGGATAAACTGGATGGTGTGCTTTATTTCAGCTTATTTTCGATAACAACAATAGAGGCAAATGACTCCGATGAGAAGCAGGCATATTACAATCATAAGAAAAGTCATTACAGGAAACCATAAATTATGTAGATCTGGAAAAAAAATGAGTTATATTACTAACGTACTAAGATATTATAAAAACACCCAAATGTAGCTGTGATAACACCCTCTCGGTGTAAAGAAGAATTAACATAAAAGTATTGTGGGGAGTACAAGGGATTATATATAGTTAAATATTTTCCAAACAATTAAAACTAAAATAACATTTTCATTATATACACCTATTAAACCAATAATTAAAATTAACTATAAAATAATGTTACTTTATTAATAATCATAGAGTGAAATACAGAAAGATAATTAGAATATAAACTATAACTATGAAAAAGACAACCCAGAATTGGAATTCAAACAATCAAATGCCAATCGATCTTAGGAATCGATTATGTCGCATTAATTCGAATTTAATAGGTATCAACCCCTTGTTTTGACTGAGCTCATTCGTGCATCGAATTGTGTCATTTTTAAACTTATAAGATAAATTTAAGTCGTTCAAGGAAGTTGCAACTCGATTAAAAAATGGCGGGTAATCCATTAACATCTCAAGTGTTCTATGGCGTTGAATCAATACGACAACGCATCCCCAAAGCAGAGAGGGAGTCATCTAATGAGATAGTAAACAAAACTAGATTGTTAAGGAATTGATGTAAAAAAATACCCATTGTGAAATGCTGTGGGGGATATTGTTCATGGTTAATCCATGATGATGTCAGGGATGCTGGAAGCAATGAGTAAACCACATAAAAGTTTTAGTTTTTTAAAAGAATCATGTTTATTTATTTATGTTTATGCACAATTATAACATTTGCTACCAAGATTGGCATCGTTACTAGTGCTACAGCAAGAAAGCGCCCCTTTATCCCGTGGTAAGGTACCGGCTTTGTAGCTGGAGGGTTCAGGTTGGAACCCCGATTCAAATGAAGATCCACCTTTCACACGTTAAATCTGACGTCATCGGTCAAACGTTCCCCCGTCCCTTCTGGTGCGGCTGGGAAGCTTGGAGAGGGCGGGGTATCAGCTCGTCTTCTTCCTCCTCATCTTACCGCGATTCAAAATTACTATCTCCGTCCCAAAATAGCTCTCTGTACTTCGTTCAGTTACGTATTGCTGATAAGCCGACTCATAAAAAATTAACTATGGACTCATTTTTTCCAAGAATTATCAGACCAAAAAAATATTTTTTATATTAACTGTATTTTAATATTTTGCTATGTTTGGTTTTCTGGTTTCAATGAAAATCAGTTTCTCCTATCATCTCTGCTTTTAAGCTAAACTATCAAATATTTGAAATTTTAAGAGAGTAAGTTATTCTTAGAACAGATGAATCCTATGGAAAGGAGAAAGGAAAGAATATTAGCATCTGTTCTTACATTGGAGAGTCGTGTTAAACGAAAATAATATGTCTTTGGAATTGGCCTCTTTTGTCTTTGAGAAGATTAAGTTACGCAACATCAGTGGGTATGGCTTATGGACTTCGAGTAGTAACTTCTGCTTGTCAGCAAGAGGTACACTCTGAACAACCTTCTTTCTTATACTGCAGATAGCAGAAAAAATTATCATTGGTTAAGAAAAGAGGTTGCCCCAAGAGGCATGGTTATTGGAGAAAGAATGTCATCATGAGACCATTAGTCAGTTGAGACAGAATCATCTTCTTCGATGGATTAAGCTATTCCACAAATCTAATTTAATCTGGTAACATAAATAATTCTACTTCCTACAAACAAAATGTGATGGGAAAAACTAGCATCATAATTGTTTCAGCATGTGTAATTCTTATAAAATCAGTTAAAATATTCCCGGACCAAAATATATTGGCCTGTGTTATCAGTAAATCTAACTAAAGAAAATATAGAGGAAATAATTTAGTTCTCTCTCTGTAGACATATGCGACCTTGGAGATGCATGCATGGCACTGAAATAATGGAACAACATACAAATACAAGTAAGAAACCACGATTTATTACTCACACAATATCATGGTGTTTTTTTTTAATTGACGCTACTCAGAGCCTGTGCAGTTCAATCTATTAACGGAATGCCACCGAACTTCGTAGGAGGAACAGAAGACATGCAGAAAAAGCATTAGTTCCAAAAGTCGCCTATAGTGGGAAATAGGTCTAATTTCATAAACCTCAGGTAAAACCAAACGCAATCATGTACATTAAAAGATGCAATAAGTATCCAGATTTATAAAAAAATAGATATTTAAGCAATTCTGGTTTATTCAACGAAATCACTTTCCTCTAGGATTGGAAATGATAAACACGATGATGAATTTTCTTAAAAAAAAGCACTTTATTCAAATAATTCACTCTGCGTTGACAACGACTTTCATCATTGTAACCACCGTCTTGTGGACCTCATGTTACATCTGTACACCCCATTCTTTACTGCTGAATGTACATCTCACTAGAATGTTCATCACTGTTTGATATGTTGTCCTTAAATTTGCTAAGATCAGGACCCCACCAAGATAGACCTTGACTTCAAATAATCCAACAGAAAAAAGTCACATAAGTGGTTACTTCTTGGAAGCTAACTTTACAAGTAACGCGCACTGAGTTTCGTGAGAAGCGCATTGAATTCAGCTAATACTTGGAATGTCTGTCGGAGTTTTGCCCCTTGGCTGAACGTAACATCTCAATATGAATGTTCTTCACTTGCTATGATGTCTGTCCTTAAATTTGCTAAGTTGGACCCCACCAAGATAGACCTTGGACTTCAAATAAATCAACAGAAAAAGTGCACATGGGGTTACGTTCTTGGAAGCAATTTACAAGTAACGCGCACTGAGGTTTCTGTGAGGCGCGCGTTGAACTCAAGCTAATACTTGGAATGTCTGTCAGTTTGCCCTTCACTTTATACGAATTACTAGAGTTGTTTCCATTAGGTAATTGTAGAACCATTTTGAAGTCTGACATGTATTTGTCAACCAGTGCCACATTTCCTCCTATCAGAACTTTTTAAACGCTATTTTTTTTACGAAATCTTTTTCCCTTGTTTCTATTATCCTCCCTACCAAATTTAGTGGCATTCTGATTGATACATTGAGTGCAATGATTCTGCTTAGCTTAGCTTCAGAAAAGTACATATCTAAGAATAAGTCATGAAATAAGTGAATTCATAAAGTCAATTTAGACGCTTTGTATGATTTGAACTTTACATACTACAGCGATTATGTTTTACAAGAACACTGGCAGATTAAAGTAAAAATGAAAATTAACAAATATTTTTAATAGTATTCTTGTAGAAATTTGGGCGTTTTGCATGTTAATTTCGAAGTGATATTAGAGATTCTTCTTAAATAGCATTTTAGAAAAACTTAATAGTAGCTTCTATACCTTTCAAAACGTTGATACTATTTTATATAATAATTTTCATAAATGCCTTCTATTGAAGTGTTGTATTCCTGTAATAAGTTTTCTTTGCTACTTGATGATATTTTTCAGTTGCTTGCTAATCATTTAATTATTTGTTCACTTATTGTATTTTTATTTTCGAAGTTGTGACATGGAACACGAGGCCATTACTGCAACGAAAGAACAAAAATCAATCCAAAGTTACCATTACTCATTTCATAAATAATTATTGATAATTAGTTGATAATATTTGCTAACCGTGTTTAAATGTTTTGATTAAATCCTAAGTTTGAATAACTCAAATATGTGCTTGAATTTTTCTTTACAAGAGAAGAAGTGGTAGGAGGCTAAATTATGACAGAAAACATTCAAATTTAATGCTGAAATTAAAAATACACAGATACTTCATTTCTTCGTAATTTCTTGTCTGTTTTAGTTTAGTTATATTAACCTCTCGTTCAGAAGCAGTAAAGA
>BGPR01012192.1:30814-41994 GCA_013235015.1 Araneus ventricosus
AAGGTAATTATTAAAGTTAGGTTGTATTTGGGTAGGGTATAGTATTATAGGTAGGGTATAAGTACAATTATTTTAAACGATTTTTATTTCAAAAGGAATGGAAACAATGTAAACATAAAACAAAATAAAATGACCAAAAAATTAGTTGAATGACGTGAAAATAAAATAAATAAAATTGCCAATATTTCAACTGAAATATTTACATTTCTAGAAAAAATAGTAGAGAAAAAGAGTTACGTTCTTCCCACTCGAGGAGGAAACATTCCACCAGTAAAAGGTTTTTGAAAAATGGAATAGAGACCAACTGATTAAGGGTATAGGGTTCAGACTTTTTTTTTTCGTATGTAGACAACACTGCCTAGTGCAGGGGTGGGGGATCTTTTTGCACTAAAAGGCCTCATTAAATTTCTGCAGCCTGGCTAAAACAGTGACGGTTTTTCGCACTAGAGGAACTCGCCTCGTGCCTCGAGCTCCTGGGGATCTCAAAATCTATTATAAGTGCATCGTAGTGCCAAGCCGACGGCCAATTTACGACACTGAGTAGGGGAGGGGCCTCAAAACCATTTTGTGCCTGTTGCCTTATTTTGTCAAAATACGCCACTGGCCAAAAGGCTGCACAAACAGAATTTTAAAGGTTATTGTTCTGCAATTATTATTATATTACAAATAAGTACTGTAGAACCCAGCTAATTCGAACTAATTGGGACCGGTGCCTGTTCGGAGTACAAAAAATTCGGATTACCCGAAATTCCGATAAAAATAGAAAAGAAAAAGATGCGTGCTAAAAAAAATGTAAGTTATAAGTACTCAGTACTGCTATCTCTTGAATTCTTTTATTCAAAAGCAATAGAAAGAGAATAGGTTTCCCCTTTTCATTAGAATAATGGATGTGCTCCTGTATGAAGTGTCGTCATCTGACCGCGGTTCAAAATTACGAGGTCCGTCTCAAAATAGCCCTCGTGTTGCTTCAAAACGGGACGTTAATATAACTAAACTAAACCTGTATGAAGTGACCATATCTTAAGGAGAACTCAAGAAGAGGTTCATTCCGTGAAACTAGTGAACTGTGACGGCGGAGGCTAAAGAATAGATTTTTTCTTTTTTTCCTCCACGTGCGATCTCTACCTGTTCAACTCCTAATTTTCCGAGAAATGAATCATCCATTTCCAACTAGCTCATTCTCGTACGAACACGATTCTCCCTGACACGACATTCATTCTCTTCTGGAAAGTCGAAATCACTTGTTTTGTGTGGATCACCTTTTTTTGTTTTTAGTATGTATATTTAAATCTTTTCAGGTAATCTTTTCAATTACAGGGCACTCCCGATTATTCGGGTTAATCACCGGGAGGGATCGCACGGACAATGGAAAAACACGGATAATCCGAAAACTCCTTTTTATTAAAGAAAAAATCAACATTAGTACACAAATATAAAAATTACTTATATTTGCATGCTGTATAACATCAAACTAGGAATTTTCCTTTTAACGTTTACTGCTTTAAAAATCTGTAATGCGTCTTTACTTCTGCTCTTTGTTCATCTCTTGTCGTATATCGACAGATATTTTACGAACCGCAGTAATGTCACCGTAATCAAATCCTCTTTGTCCCGTATAATCTAACAAAGTCTCCATAGATTGCAGAGCAGCAGAATGAGAAATTGTATTTCCCTCATTTAGTACATCTTCTGCATCTGTACCAGCTGATTCTCCATTATCAAGTTTTTGAAGGATTTCTAATTTTTTTTAACATTTAAAACGTTTCGATTTCGTTTCACACCACTCATTTTTACCAGAAAAAAATTTCACGCTACTAACTGACGATCAACAAGACGCAAAAACTAAAGGAACACGTGCGAAAGTGAAAGAAGACGAAGAAGATAAAAAATGACGTGTCAGGGAGAAGCATGTTCGTACGAGAATGAGCCAGCAGGAAGTGGATGATTCATTTTTCGGAAAATTATATTCTTTAGCTTCCGCCGTTACGGCTCACTAGTTTCACGGAATGAATCTCTCGATCGACATCGATTTTACATGCATGATATGCGTGAAAATGTTTTTCATTTCTTTGTGAGTCCTAAATGAGCACGGATAATAGAGAGTATACTGTACATATAATTTTCGAAAATAAGATAGGTTCGGATTAACCGGAATATCGGATTAGCGGGGTTCTACTGTTTATTATTTCAATGCAGATTGTAAATAACTGGTAAGGCCGCATAAGAAACTCGAAAAGGCCGTAGGTTCCCAAACCCCTGGCCTATTGTAATTTTGGCCTTAAAGAAAATAACAGTCATTGAGGAGGTCGCAGAGGGAAGGAAACATTGCGCCCAATCCCTCGTCACATTTCTGAAGGCAAGTGCATTTAAATGTGAAAGATAATAAACCTTGTTTTCATTTGTTTCTTTGAATGCCACTGATATTTGTCAGTTAAGTTTTTAATTTTTTCACGTGGGATAATTTTGCACCGAAAAGGAGGGTTTATTTGCAGCATGGATATTTGCGGTACAAAAAAACCACAGTTGGTTTTTAAATTTATTTTTGTATTAAATAGTAATAGAAGAATGTTTGCTGTTGCTCCAGATAGGCCTAGTGTGCATAAAAAGAAGTTAGGGCTTTGTAAGTATATGGATTTCTCTCCAGAGACCTTAGAAGCATGTTTTAATGCCATTTCAAAAGCTTGGTGTATTCCTAAAGAGGCAGAAGCTTTTTTTTTCGGTACCCAAGCGAACAGTTTGTTACAAAAGAAAGCTACTTCATATAAAGAAACCTGAAAATACCCTGGCTTTCTCTAATGAGAAGGAAAAGACCGCTGCTAATTGTATAGTCCAGTTGAGTGTCTCTGGTTTTCCTGTTAATAATATAGACCGTAAAATGATAATAAACACTTATCTAACTAAGAAAGGTGTGGTAATAGAAGGTGGTCATAAATTATTGGGCCCATTTCAAAAATTAATAAAAAAACCTCTATAATGTAGCAACTTTGTTTTTTTTAATTAGACAGTTAGCTCAAAAAGTCTTATTATCGCGCCCTTACGGCCTTATTATTAGTTATCGCGCCCTTACGGCTCACTAAATCTGTTGCAGCTGGTGATTCCCAACGCAAGTGCCAAAATGGATACCATGCAGCAGAAGGTACGCCTGGCACGTCTCTGGTTCCACGAAAGAAAATCAATTGTAACAGTTCAAAGGATTATTCGGTTAGAGTATCGAAATTGCCACTCTCCAAATATGAGCTTCATCAAGCTTGGTATGGAAAATTAAAGGAAACCGGAAATATGCATCAGTGAGGGAAATGTTTTCTCCTTAATTACACTTACCAACGCTTAATGGAATTCTTATTTAGAGGCCGACAATTTCGAAACTCTAACCGAATAAGGTTCCAATAATTTATGACCACTCTGTAGATAGATCTATTGATAATACACCCAACAATGACCGGATAAAAGGATTTCTAAAACACACACCAGCGATGAATGCGTTTTACGGAGCACACGAACTCGGCAGTTCACAATCTCCGAAACATGACACGTAGCACCTATAGCCCTGGCTGAAAAATTGAGATGAACCTAGTTAATTAAGATTCCCTGAATTTCTAAAACCCCATCCTGATTCGACCGGATAAATTGTTTACTGTAATCGGGTATTTATAAAATTTATTATTTTTTTATATTTCCACTTAGGTTTTTAATAAATATATGTAGCGCTGCACACAGTGAGTTTGTAATTGAAATATACAAAAAAAAAAAAAAGAAATCCCCACCTATAACTTTGCACCAAATTTTTTTTTTTATTATAATTTATTATTAAATCACTGTATGATCTGAATTTTGCTGCAAAACTTTTCCCTAGTAATCATTCAACGAAGAAGAAAAAAATCAGAATTTGTTTTTAGAGAAATACATGCAACTATTCTCGAAATTCCTTCGGAAGTCATGAAAATCGGTTCTCATTTAAAAGATTCCTTCAAGTTTTTTAAATAAAAATTTCTTTTATTGAGTATCCATTTAGTTATCATTAATTGAAGCTTTAGTTACATAATTATTTTCCCAATTTATTTTTTTCGGGGGAGGGTAGCAAATCCTTTTAACAGAAATGGAATTGCGACATTCTTTTGTTTACACCTGAAAGGAAATGTGCAGTGGAAACAATTTAAGAAAAATTGAATATTGATTCTTTTTTCTCACTTGACTTTTTCGGTTAGTTGAGAAATTTATTTTCATTCGATACGTGTGGATTAATTTTAGGAGTATCGAATGCGAAGTGCGCATGGAACAAGTATTGCAATTAAAGAAAAATGGATGGGAATTGTTTGCACTTTAATCTGGATCGAATTCACTTTGATAAAAAATAATCTGCACTCATAGCAAATATATTGCCCTCAAAAATAAATGATTCCACTATAATTAAATTTATTCAGCATCAAAAAAAGTTTGAACTTTGAACAGATATGATGCACTCAAGAAAAAATATTATCGCTTGCATTAATTACCTTCAACTATAAAACAGATGTTTCTACTTTGAATAAACTAAATACAGCGTAGTTCTTGCAATCTGGTTGGAGAGTTGCCAATAAAGGGAATTATCCCTGTTTTTGGGGATTTACAATCTCAGAAGGGAAAAAGTCCAAACTAAGCCAAAGACGGAAATTTTATCCGCCAAATGAGTAATACTGGTTGATTAAAAATATTGCTCTGCGCCGTATATTGCCGAGACTCGTCCGTGTGTAGCGTTGCCTTGCTGCTTCTCTGTAGTGGAGCCGGAACACCGTTCAGGCACTGCCTTTCACTTTCTCGTATACGAAGTATACAAAGAGAAAGTATTGTAATCGTCAAAAAATTCGAATTCGAGATTTTGACGAATCTCAGCGTTTTAGACCTCCCTGAGTCCGAAAAACACAATTTTGGAATCATGTCCGTCTGTGAACACGATAACTCGAAAACTATTAGAGCTACGGGGATGAAATTTGGTATGTGGTCTTTCAACATAATTTGTAGGTTTCTGTCACATTTTGGACAAAATCCGTCAACGGAAAGTCTGTCAGTCTGTATGTCCACGGTCATGTGAACACTATAACTCAAAAACTTGAATAGCTAGATGGATAAAATTTGGTACACAGTTTCATCGTCATGAAAATTCGTCCATATAAAAGTTTGGGCCAAATCCGTCAAAGGGTTGACTGTCTGTCGATCTGTATAATTACTATTGCAACCAATCCGTTATCTCCACACGCATGCGTACTGGAGGCAATCTTCTGTGCACGCGAAAGGAGCGAATTACGTCAGTTTGTCCTTGCGACGGCAAGAGTGAAACCTAGCAGTGTGCGATAGATGCGTTTTAATCGGTGCGCATCTCTTTGAATTGGATTATTTACCTAGATATTTTTCAATCACTATAATGAAAAACTTGATAGTCATTGGATTCTGGATAACAATAGGTTTGAATTTTTTTAGCCACGCGGGGGAAGGAGAAACGGCACCTTTTTGGGGAAGTATACGAGAATGTTTAGGGGAGAACACTCCCGCTGGTTTTCACGAGAAATAAACTAGAAAAATTTTTGAAAATGTCATTAAAACAGCGTGATTTTTGTCACCCAGGTTAGAGCGTCCCGGCACTGCTTATTTTGTGACAATATCACGCTTCTATACCTCTTTTTGTATCTTTTCAAACTGAACTGAGGCTGCGGTGCCTAGTGGTAAAGTGTCGGCCTCACCAACGGAGGGCTCTAGCTTCGAAACCTGATTGCACTGAAGATCCGTCGTGTATTGGACCTCTTGCACGCCAAATCATACGTAGGATGCCAAACGTCCTCCCACTGGTGTGGTGCGGTTGTTTGGTGAGGGGGTGGTAGTTCAGGTGTTGTCCTTGTCATCTGCCTACGGTTCAAAATAACGAGGTCTGTCCCAAATTAGCCTCGTTTTGCTTCAAAAAGAAGACATTATTCAAAATGAACTAATGAACTAAACTCAAAGTAACACCACTTTTAACTGTATGAATTTAAATCCATCGTGTTTAGTTTAGTTATTTTAACGACCGTTTTGAAGAAACACGATGACTACTTTTTAAACGGACCTACTAATTTTCAAACGCGGTCAGATGACGAGGAAGACACCTGAGCTGGCACCCCGTATCTAAACTTCCGCACTATACCAGCGAAAGAACCATTCAATTGTGTGAAAGACTGATTCTATAAAATAAATTAAACTGAGTGGAATCTGATAATTTTATTGACTGATGCCAGCAGTGTAATAACTTATAGCTTCATAACTGTGTTTGACATCCCCTTCCGACGGTTGATGTGCTATTTCCATGTAGTAAAAAATATTGATTGCAAACTGCGGGGCATTCAAGACAAAGACGGAAAAAATTATATTGAATGCCTTAATTTATGCTCCAATACCTTCAACGTAGTTAGTGTATTATTTTTAATGAAATGAGAGGAGAAAAAATTATGTGAATATCACAATATTCACAGAAAACTTTAAATCGGATAGCTTACCAGAAATCTTTATTGATATACAGGTAATAGTAATTTTTTTTCTATTACCAATAATGGATTAGAGGCAACCAATGCGGTACAAAAAGAAAAGGAAAATACATTTCGTGAGCGTCTCCCTGTTGGTCAGTTCTTTGAAGTATTTGAAAATGCGATTGTGGAAAAAATTGTCAAATGAACGTGATCCAGTTAACTCGAATTGCAAACCATTTTACATGAAACCGCACGTAAAAGGGTTTGCATGTCCCCACAAAGATTTGGACAAAACCAAATCAGTGGGCAAACTTAGAAGTCAAATTTTCGAAGAAAGATACAGAAACCAATCTGCGTTTTATTTGTCATCTTCACAGGTGAAAGAGAATATAAATGCAGAAGTAGTCCATTCACATGAAAGGGCATATTTCATATGGACCTCATATGATGAATACAATAACTGTGTATGGAAAATGACAGTATCTACCCCTGGCAGTAACAGTTCTCTTTCCACATAGGGGACGTCCACAAATTTTGTCACGCTTGGAGGGTTCATGAAATTGTGACAGTTTGTGATAAGAGGGAGGGGGTAACAAGAAGTGTGGCATCACACAGTTTGGTTAACATAAAAACATTTAAAATCAGCAGATTAACTTTTGAAGTTATTTTGAAATTACCAGAATTTGGAAGTATTTTTTTAATCGGGGCTAAAACAACTTTCATGTGATTTTCTTTTCTCACTTATAATCCTTTCTTTTCGAAAAATGCATTCAGAGTAGGTTCTGTGAATTTGGTAGCAGCAGAAATTCTTCACCATAAGAAGAAAACCTCCCCCTGTCACACCCTTGAAATGCCCAACAAAAGATACGTCACCCCACCTGGGTGAGTGGCAGAAATGGTAGTGGCACAAAAAGGTTGATCTTATTGAGGCGTTTTTTTAAAATTCAATCTGTTTAAGAGTATCTTGTGTTCATAAAGTAAAGATAAGATTTAAAGCAAAATATATGAAATTCCAAAATACTACTGTTTTCAATTGCTCTTTTATAGTAATATTTTATTACTATTGTATATTAATTAGGTTTTTTGCTGTAAACCTTAATCTTATTTCATACAAAATAAGTACACATATAATCATTATTATTGTTATGCTCACAAATGTCATTAAAACACATAGTTTAAGTTTAAAAAAAAATTTGATATATCTATCCTATTAAAATTCGAAGGTAAACAAACGTATGTATGTATGTCCGGCTATCTTCTCACGAACCGCTGAACGGAGAAGCACGCTGAAAGTACCAAAAGATGGGGAATAATCCAAGGAATCCATTTCGGACATTTAAATTCCGAAATAACAATTAGTTAAAAAGATATTAATTAAAAACGTGAAAATGAATGAATTGACGTGCTGCCATCTATTGGCAGAATGGTGAATTCATTCACGGCGGATTCTTTTTTTTCCCTACTATTATTTTTCGCATCCGGTGTTGCATTTTTTTTATTTATTTAACGGAAGTTGGTATTTTTTTTTTGAGCGAGCTTCTGTGTTCGGATTTATTAACAATTGAAAAAAAATCGTTTTCCTGCATTTTTCTTTCTTTTTTTGTCGTACGGTGTTTCGCAACATTTACGTTTGTTGGGGGAAAATATTTAATCATTTTTATCCGTTTTTTCATTATTATTCGTTTTATTTTTTCTTTTGCAAAACAAATATCATGCTAATCTGTTTTAATTTATAAGCATAAGAATTCTCGCGTTTTCATTCAAACCAAACTACTTTAAGGTAGTAAAAAGGCTAGAACTGAAAGTTTTAATCCAACAAGAGAGGATTCCAAACAGATTTACGTTTGTTCGGGAAGCTTAGTGACAATATTTGTACGGAAAAAAACAGAGGCGGGAATATGAAAAAATGTGGATTCGGAGAAATGCTGGGTTATTAACTATAAGGTAATTGAAAGGTTGGATTTAAAAATTTTAATTAAACCAGATAGGATTCAAAGGATTTTTTTACGTTTTGGGGGAAACGTAAAGTTTACGTTAGCGACAATATGTGTAAAAAAATTAACCGGAGGCGGGCATATGAAAATTAGTAATAAAAAGACTAGATTTGAAAGAATATTTACATTTGTTGGGAAAAGTAAGTGACAATATTTGTTGAAAAAAAAACGGAGCCGGGCGTACGAAAATATGGATCCCAAGGCCTCACATGATCTCACTTCTCTCCGCCCGGGAATATCCCATTATTCAAGATTGCCCGTGCAACGCCGGGCCATGCAGCTAGTGATCTATAACGTAGTGCTTTGTTTCTGAACTGCAAGTATATGTTTATGTAATATAGCGTGACATGTGACAAGGGGGAGGGGGTATGGTAAAGTGTGACACTTTGTGACAACTGGGGGGAGGGGGGTCAAAAATATTGAAAAAAGTGTGACATCATTTATGGACAGCCCCATACTCGAGTTCTGTTTTTTTCAAAAAAATATATTTGTAAACATAGCTTTGGGATCTTAATACGTTTGGGGCAGGAGAAAGCGTCAAACGAATCTAAATGTTTACCTCTTGGGCATAAACGTAAGAAAAGTCGGCCCACTAGAGCCAAGAATGCTTTTAATACAATAATTATTGTTTAGTATTGCATTATTTTTTTATAATTTCTTTATTCTCAATTATGCTTGTTTCCTTTGTGCCAAAAGTAAATTTCCTTCGTGCTTTTAAACCGTTTTTCATTTTTTATAATAAACTTTTTTTATAATATCTATATTTTTTATTTTCTTTTTTGAGTTAGCAATCTGCCCAAGTTAAAATTTTTGAAACTATGCCATCAAAATTAATTTTGAGTGCAAAGTATTCGAATTATAGTTCCATGTAAGTGCATATTATCTAAATTGAAGTGCAATCATATATTTCTCAAGAAAAATTATCTAGAGACAGAGGCGAATCCAGGATTTGGGTCTGGGAGGGGCTGAGGTCATAAAAATTTCGTATCGTAATGACAAATGTCAAACTTCATGGCTTATGGAAACCAAAACACTTTAACTTTACAGACTTTACTCACCTGTCAATAAGAATCATAAAGAGCACTACAATACTTTCGCTAATTTAATAAAAAAATACAGTGAAATAAGTAACCAAAAAATGTTTTCGACCCTGTCAACGCTACAAGTACAAGTGGAATGACTAGAAAAGTAGGAAAAATTTCGAGCCTGTCAAGCCAGAAAGCAATGTCGTCATGTTTTTATTATTTTTTAAAGAAAGGGGAATTAAGATTAAACCGCTGTAGTGATTTCAAATAAAATCAAGAATCCTGGTTTAGATCTGGGAGGGGCTGCCGCCCCCTTGGCCCCCCCCCCCTGGATTCGCCACTGTCTAGAGATTTTGATAAATTTTGACAGTTTAAACCTGCGTGAGTCAGAACCAGTGGAAGTGGCCTCCCCGAAACTTTCTCGCATACGACCAGTAATGTGGGGTGGGTAAACATCCAGTGGGTAGGTAAATATTTTTGAGGTATTTACCCAAGGCCTGGTAATTTTGAGAAAAAAAATTATAAATGGTTATTTACAATGAAACATATAAAATTCATAAATTCCCAAAAACTTAATATTTTGCACAAAAAAATAAAATTGCGTATGTTCTGAATTTTTACGCGCGCTGAGGTACCACAGCTTTATTTAACTTTTTTGAAATCGGTATTCATTTAATCGGAACGCATCTCTTCGAATTTGAATTTTTACCTAAATATTTTCTGATAGTCATTGAATCCTGGGTTACAATAGGTTCGAATTTTTTTATCCACGCGGGGGGAGGGGAAACAGCACCTTTTTCGAGAAGTATACGAGAAAGTTTAGGGGGAGACCACTCCCGCTGGTTTGAGTACGAAATCTTACTACAGATATCATGCAAAATTTCACCATACCTTCCATCTGGAGAATGTCAGAACGCAGACTGCCATATTTTCCGAAGTTTGCTGCTCTCTACAATTTCCTTCGTAGACCGCCAAGGTCAAACGCCAACCATACTAACTTAAGTAAAATAAACGAAACGCTCGCCAACACACAGTCGCAATGTGCATTTTGAACCAAATAAGAAATTTGAACACCTGATTTTTAACCGATTGAGGTGAAAATTGGGCACAGATCTGTAATTAATGTTAGCATCCGTGATATCAAGTTTTATTTTTCTAAGCCAAAGGGCTTATGAGATACCAAGTATGTTATTATACAGACCGACAGACAGTCGATCCTTTGACGGATTTGGCCCAAAATTTTATACGGACCTACAATAATGACGATAAAACTGTGTACCAAATTTTATCCATCTAGCTGTTCAAGTTTTCGAGTTATAGTGTTCACATGACCTCGGACATACAGACAGACAGACTTCCCGTTGACGGATTTTGTCCAAAATTTGATAGAAACCTAAAAATTACGTACATAGATCACATACCAAACTTCATCCCCGTAGCTCTAATAGTTTTCGAGTTTGAAGTGCAATTATATATTTCCCAAGAAAAATTATCTAGAGATTTTGATAAATTTTGACAGTTTAAACCTGCTTGAGTCAGAAAAAAATTCTAGAATCACGTCTGTATTACTGTCAGTCTGTTGGTCTACATGGGAACACGATATCTCCGGAAAACAATGACCTAGATGGATGAAGTTTGGCAAGTCATGTTTACATTAAAAGTGCAAATATGTGGTATATTTTGGACCGAAT
>BGPR01012193.1:8921-23006 GCA_013235015.1 Araneus ventricosus
ATTAAACACTCATCAATACATTCATCTTGCAATAATGTGCCTCTCTCTTCAACATTCAACAGAGTGCACATGAGTTCCCTACTTGTATCTCACTATACCTCTGCCTGTCTCAATGAGACCAGGCCACTTGAGATCTTTACTTAAGCTTCCCAAATAAGTCCTGAAAAAAGAATGACATCTTACGCTGGAGCGTCACTGACAGAACTGACTTTCTAGCTTAAAGCAAGAAGACAACTTACAAGAAAGGTTTTCCGGCCAGGCCCTCGCAGGGTTCAATGGACCGAACTCTCTTACTTTTGTGGGGAAGTTCGCAACAGCATCTTCGTCAAATGGGTCCGGCATTCTTCGCATAGGTACGATACTTTTGGTCGGCACTAAAAGGGTTAGATACGTCTACCAATTTCTCTCGTGTCTTGTGTTCCAATCTTTAACACTGCCTTCCTGGCGGTTGCCATTAACACTTTTCACCAATGCTGTCGATGTGTGGCCTGTTACTATGTTGGATGATGAAATTGATCGCTACAGTATCCAACAGCAACAGTTCATACCGAAGGAACCAACACATAAATTTCAGAGGGAGCAGCTTCTCAAAATTATTTACAGTTTAATGAAGCCCATTAGTAGCATTTTCGGTGCCATTAAATTAACTGCTTCCTCTGTTTCACATCGTCCGAATTACTGGCACACAATCCTTTTAACCCTTTGCGGAGCAAGGCATTAAATGTTTTGAAATATGATGAAGAAACATCATGAATTGGTTTAATTTATTGTCTAGACATAGAAACTACAACTTTTTTTTAAAAAAAATCTTACTTCATTCCGAGGGGATCGTCCTCCTTAGGGGTCATCCCCCTCATATGAGAACCCCCTTAGATACAGCCACCTTGATACACTCAAAAAATATTGTTGAATCTTACAGAAAATCAGAAATTAAAACTTCAAGAATATTGGAGGAAAATTTTAGAGTTAATTTGCTAATGTTGTTAAACGTCCAGAACTGAAAAAATTTCGTATATCTGAGTTAAGGAATTTTCCCAAACTTTATCTCCAATAATTTCTATTCCGAAACGAAATTCCATAAGGCTGCTATATACATTTTAAAAGGAGTACTATTAGCCCTATCATAAACCTATTATTTTCCATTTATAGTTGAATTTAACGATTGAGAAGAGAGTGAAATTAGGTGTGCCATCAGCTGGCACACTGCGCCGCAAAGGATTAATAAAACGCTGAACGAAAGGTCTGTTCGTTTCTGTATCGTTTACTTTGGGCTCGTACTTGTTCAAGGAGTAAACTTCGACAGGTCCTGTGACAATCTCTGTCAAGTTATATGTATAACTGTTTGGGAATGAAATTGCTCCATCACTGCAACCTCGACATTGACTTGCTCGTATAATCTTATTGAAGGCAGAGCTCCTCCACACATTACACGTTGTATTCAGGATGTTCTGAAAATCCATTTCACAGAAGAACGGGTCTTCCAGCACTTTCGTCATGTAGGGCCTCCCGATTTCTGGATCCTAATCCACGCGAGTTGGGGGGGGGGGTAATTGAAACATCTGGTAACCCCTGACAACCCCAAAACTTTACCTCATGTGACAACGTTTCCAAGCACACACTTGACGCTATTTCAGATGGCAGTTGACAATGATGGCCATCATTCAGACCATGTTTTACTGCGATCGAAAAGCGTAGCTAAATGTATAATTTATTGATAGAATTCCCTCTGGTGAATGTATTTGGAGCTAATTTTTCAGGCTGAATGTTTTTCCCATATACACGCTGTTTCAAAAAAAGAAATGCGACCGAAATTAAAGCATAGGTCAGGCATAAAGAAACGCGTTATTTTCGCAATAGAACATCGGGTCAGAAATGCAAAGGGGATTCCCTACAGGGAAAACACAGGGAATTATCAGTGAATTAAATAAAATAAAAGGATACACCTGATGAAATGCATAACACATATTGAGTGGAAAATAAATTTACAATAGCACAGCAAACTCAGCTGCATGAATAACATTGCAAGTCGTTTGTGACATGACAGATATGATAATGGCAAGTAGAACGTAGTGCTGAAAACAAAACTTTGGAATAGTTAAGGAATGTTGCATGATAATAAGTTCAGGTTCAAAGGACTTGCCGTCTAAGGCGATGCACGCTTCGCATGCTTTTATTCATGAAACTGGGTTGTTGTGCAATTGTATATTTGTATACCATTCAATCTGTGATGTACATTTCATCCAGTATATTCTCTTCTTTTACTTAATTAATTAAAAATTAACCAAAATTTTGGCGTTTTCCATTAACAATATTCGAAAATATCATCACACAAAATTGAATTTTGCGCAATATTAAAAATAAAAAAATTACCTTTTTAATTATACCAATTTAGTACTCGTAAATTTTTATTTTCCTTTTCCTAATTTTATAAATTTTCCGAAACACTTTATGCATATATAATTTACAACGATAAACTTCATTGTTCAAATGAAATTCAAACCTTCTCCATAGTTTATACAAATATTTAATTCCATGTTTCTCTTTCATTGTTGAAAGCTGAGGTAATATTCTAATGAATTTTACGTTTATTAAATTATATATTTTTTTCTGTGAAATATGCAAACAGAGTCCTTTAAGGTAGTAAGTATATTGCAGGAAATATGCCCAATAAGCTCAAAGAAAAAGGATTTTATTCTTTGAATACTTTGTATCGCATGTTTTAATTCAGCTAATATGCTGCTGGACGTAAAATGCGGCCCGTCATTTAAATGGTGAAGATTAATTTCTAATTAAAATTTTGTAAAAGTCGCTTCTAGGTGCACATTCCCAAACTTCAAAGTATATTTGAGCCGAACTTAGTAGCTCTAAGTGTAACGGTGCGTCCTGTAGAGCGCCAACAGGCACACATTCGCTTTTATTATTAGTAGAAATAGAGATGAGTTTCTAAAGAAGGATTTAAGGGAGAGTAGCCGAAATGTGGACCACTTGGACAATTTTCGATTCACAATCATTGAGAAATAATTTTAACGAAAAACAGGTAGTATATTTTTTTGTAGTTTATTTACATTCCGAAAAGTATAATTAACTTTTTATAGCATACACTTTAAATTAGGAGAAAAAAGAAGCTTAAGGGTAATTGGAACTCTAAGTCCGTTAACCCTAACTTCGATGTAACATTTCTCAAAATCTGTTACAGATACATGTTTGAAATTTTTTAAACAAGTAAAGTACACCTTTCTCATTATACAGAAATGAGGTTTTTTTTTTTAAATTTCAAAACTTTATTTTTTACAATTTTTAGGTGTCAAAACAGGGTAAAATTTCACCATGTCTAATTAAATATTTTTTAAAGTTATAAAAAATTAAAAATTAACCAAAAGCTGATTTCAGTATAATAAGAAAGATATACTTTACTTCTATAAAAAATTTCAAACATGTATCTATAAAAGATTTTGAGAGAAGGTACATCGAAGTGGCCAATTTAACATTTTTTGTTTTGACACAAAAAAATTTGTAAAAAATAAATTATTGAATTTTTTAAAAAATGATTTTAGTATAATGAGAAAGATGTACTTTACTTGTTTACTTGCAAGATGTACTTGATGCTAAAATGAGCGTTTGGTTAATTTTTAATTTTTTATAAATTTACAAAATATTTAATTAGACATAGTGAAATTTTACCCTATTTTGACACAAAAAATTATAGAAAATAAAGTTTTGAGTTTTTTAAGAAAGCTCATTTCAGTATAATGAGAAAGGTGTACTTTACTTCTATAAAAAATTTCAAACATGTATCTATAACAGGTTTTCAGAAAAGGTACATCTAAGTGGCCAATTTAACATTTTTTGTTTTGACACAAAAAAATTTGTAAAAAATAAATTATTGAATTTAAAGAAAATAATTTTAGTATAATGAGCAAGATCTACATTACTTTTTTACTTGCAAGATGTACTTGATGCTAAAATGAGCGTTTGGTTAATTTTTAATTTTTTAAAAATTTACAAAATATTTAATTAGACATAGTGAAATTTTACCCTATTTTGACACAAAAAACTATAAAAAATAAAGTTTTGAATTTTTAAGAAAGCTCATTTCAGTATAATGAGAAAGGTGCACTTTACTTGTATAAAAAATTTCAAACATGTATCTATAACAAATTTTGAGAAAAGATACATCCAATTTCACATTTTTTATTTTGACGCAAAAAAATTTGCAAAAAAATAAATTTTTGAATTAAAAAAAATAATTTTAGTATAATGAGCAAGATGTACTTTACTTGTATAAAACATTTCAAGCATGAATCTGTAATATATTTTGAGAAAAGGTACTTTGAAGTACCAGGGTTAGGGTTAAAGGACTTAGGGTTCCAACTCCCCTTAGAAAAATGTGCCATCGGTCCAATCAAGGAAACAAGTTGTCTAGATTGGACCACCATTTTCTTTAAGCACAATCAAAGAAAAAATATTTTTTGATTCCCAAATTCACACCAGCACACAATACTTGAACCCAAGTATAACATTTTATGTCCTGTATCCCTTCCTCTCATCCTGTTACTTCCTCCCAATTGATATAAATGATACGTATCCTACGTTTATATATTTTTAAATGCAAAATTTGATGACTTTAGTGTCCTTTTATTGTCTTTTCTTACTTCCTACAATTCCAATTTATGAGGGAGAACTAACGATGATAAACTACTTTCTAAGCTACTCCTGTAGTTTACGATAATAACCCAATTGATTTAAATGATCCAATCAAGGCAATCCGTTGTGGTGCAATCAAGGCAACCTTTGGACATCAATGAAAAAAATTTCCCTTATCTTAATTTTCAGATTTTTTCATAAAATGACTATAGCAAATTGTAGATAAAGACATTTCCTAGCTGAGGATATAATAACATATTTTCCTACTTAATTTAGAACTGCCTAGGGTTTTTAATTTTTTGTTAAATCAATCTATTGCTGGTGTCACTTGTTTTTAATTAATTAAAACACTTAATTAATTTAAACACTTGTTCTCTAACTCACGTAACGCTTTCGTTTAAAAATGACGTCATACAGCTTACGTCGTTACAATATAATCTGCCTATCTTACGGCCTAAATATTGAATAAAATTCAAGTTATGATACTGGACCAGTCTAGGCGCCAAATTCGTCGTCTCTCCCCTTACTATGCATGAAACGCAAGATAAATTAGAAATATTGCTCCGAGGAAGTTGGTAATAATCAGAGTAACTTCTCATTATCTAATATGATTTTAATCGTGAAGATACGTATTGTTAGAAATTCTGCCATGGCGGAGACTTCCCAGTGCAGGTGGAGGTTTTCTTAGCTGTTAAAGGGCAAGATGTTGCCCGCGCAGCGGAGATATGCATTCGGCGAGGAACAATCGCTAACAAGTGCGTCTCCGAGAAGGGAGCGAATTATGAGCCGCCCTCCCCTTTTGTCTGTTCGGAGCGGAGCTTTTGTGGGCGGCGCGAAGAGGCTTTTTAATGGCATTGTGCACGTGTGTTCCTTATAACTAATACATAACCCGCGCTTGCCATCGCCTCGACAAAAGGCATTCCGCTCGCTGTTATCATCGTCCGGCCTGCCTCTTAATTGCCCCTAATTACCGGACAACAATGTAACCCCGTGTCGCCCTAATGGATTTGACAATGGCCGCGCACATACGCTGAATAATGTATCATAGAGCGAGAGGACTCCGGCCCAATTAAATGTAATTGCCGAACTGGGAACCGACTAATTGGCTTCATTACACTCCGCTCTAATCCGTTTAGGAGAAATTATGTAGCAGAAATTTAATGTGTAACCTTCGCCTGGGCCCGGCCTAATTGAGTTAAGGCGTTTGGGAGGAACTTTTCGGCGGGGGACGGAAAGTGGCTGAAAGACTTCCTTCCTTCCCGCCGCCGACTCTCCCTCCCCATTTTTGAGGAAAAGAAGATGATTTATTCCGAGTGTATTTCAAACATTACCTTCAGGAAGACTCTATGACCGGGGGAATACTCGCTGGAAATTTGGACTGCGTCTCTTGATTCAAATACTGTGGTTGTTAAGCTGCGGCGTGCTAGATAGTATGGGGCACTTAGGAGAGTCAAGGGAAAATTATCACGTAGCCCTTATTTCATTGCATTTTAAATCAGCATTTGATAATGTGGACTGGCCGGTTTTGTTTTATCTATTAAATAAATGCAACACTGCAATTTCGTTTATTATAGTTTAAGGGATTGATTAGTCATATACACCGATTATACTTTAAGTGTTAAATACAGATGTTTTAAAGGTTGTCCACAGGGATCAGTTATAGAACTAGTATTATAGAAGTTTTATATTAACCCAGCTAAAATCTAATGGTCATTCCATTTTCATGCAAGCCTTTGATGATGACTTGGCATTAACGATTCATGGATAACTACATACGACTAAGAAGAGAATACCAAACAAAATGTATACAAAATTTTTATTAGAAATTATTATTTTCAAATTATGGTGGTATAAAATTCATTTTCATGCGATAATGATTTCAGAAGTTATTGGCGAAAAACTGAGCGAAAACGCCGGAAATTGGCTTAATTTTCGTTATTTAATTAAATATAATGAGAATTAATTAATTTTCAAATTTGAAAATAGCAACACTGGACTGAAAAGTTGACCTGAAAATGTACCCCAGAATGCCATGTGCAAATTTCATGTTGCTACTTTTCACCGTTTAGGAGGATTTCTTGTGACCAACCGACAGACAGACACATGCAATTTCTGCTTTATATTATGGATTTATATATACTTTCCATCCAAAGTGGATGTTGCATAATATTTTGAAATTTTTCTCCCCGCCGACTCGTGTTAAGATATAAACTCTTATAATAAAGTAGGTCGGTTGTGGAAATAATAAAAATACATTATGGGACGAATATTCAGAGTGGATCCCCACAAAAGTTAAATTATATCTTTAATTATAAAATAACTTCATTTTTGAGATGCTTAATCATATACCTTGAGTCAATTTTAAACGATATCGAAATTTAGCAGGAGAAATGGAAATAATTCAGTATTTATTTACATTTTTATATGACTCAACCTTTCTTCATTTAGTGTAAATTAGCAATATTTATAATTAATTCAAACATTGTGCATTTTGAGATTTCATTTCGGCATTTTTTAATACATGTATTAATTTTTCATTCGTGTCGGATAGGAAACCAGTAGTTTCTATATGCTTATGCTGCAGACATGGACAATAACGGTGTCTATGGGCTTATCCTCTCGGGTCGGTGAGCCCATGACAATTTTCTTGCCCAGCCACCCTATAGTTACACCTCCGGTGGAGACTGGTAGTGAAAGCATGCCATTTGTGTGAACTCAATGTCCGACGTTATGTTAGTTATCTTCTCAGGATCAGAAGCTGTTCCAGAGTGTGCTAGGCCACTTCCGGTTAGAAAGAAAGGATAATTTTTAACGTAGGACTACGTTCCTCCCATTGGGGTATCAGGGAGGAATTTGATTCACACCCAAAACGCCACAAAAAACGTTGTATGGGAGATCCTCTATATCTCGGTAACTACATGTGTTAAAAACATAAGTAATGTCTTATTTTAGAGATACAGGTAACAACACAAGTTAGAAAATAATTGAAAATCGGAATTATAGTTCAGCGACTGCTGAGTCGCAAAGTTGGGGGAAAATGCGCTTGAATTGGTGACGCGATCTTCTATATCTTGGTAACTACTTTTGTTAAGAACTTAACTAACGTCTTATTTTAGAGATAAAGAGTAACAACAGAAGTTACAAAAAAATTTGAAAATAGTAAAAGATTCACGCGAGTAAAGTAGTCCTACATCTTTAATATCAGCGGCTGTTTAAAAAGACAGCCACCAGTCATTTTTTTCCTTTCCTGGGCAGGGGTGACGCTAGTGGGGGCACCGGAAGAGCCAGAAACTCCCCTGTCGGGGATTATGTGCCCCCCCCCACCGGGGATAATTTTTGTACCTCGTTCAGGCAACGAGATATTTAACTAGTAGATAAATAAAGACCGCGCGAAAATTTGAGACCAATTTTATTCCACCCTTTCCCCCCTTACAGAAAGTGACAGATTCTAACACCACTCCTGTTCCTGGGCGATCTGTGAGATGCGATGACCCCTGTTTTGCAAAGATAATGGATTATCGCGAGACTGGACGCTACCGACGATGCCATTGCGCTGGTTAAGTTGCCAGAATACTGATGATATTAAGCTATTTTACATTCAACTAATCTATGAAGAGGTATTGCATAAACGTCAATCATTTACACTGTAAAATAAAGACAAACATTCAATAATCTTTTTTATATTTTACTAACCCCCTTCGGCGACGAGTTGTTCGCCCCTAAAATTAATAGACTATGGTTATGATTGAAACTTGGTGAAATAGATTGGCGAATTGGCTGTTGTACGTACAGGCTAAGGGACTCAGCCAAAGTTTTATTTTGTTATTTATCTCTAAAATGGAGGGTGGTGTGGGGACAGACGACCCTTGATGACATATCTAGAGGTAATAAGATTCCATATGAAATAAATATTGTCGAAATCGGTCCAGTGGTTGGGGCTGGGGGACTGTCTGATGGTTTTTTCCCCCATAGAGAATGTACAGTAGAATTTTGATTTTCCGATTTCTCTCGAAAATGGAGGGTAATGGGAGGGGGCAGGTAGCCCTTGATGGTATATCTAGAGGTCATGAGCTTCCATATGAAATAAAAATTGTCGAAATCGGTCCAGTGGTTGGGGCTAGAATATTGCCTCATGGTTTAGCAAATTATTTTAAATATGTAGATGAGCGACAATCATATTAAGGAACATAATTCCTTCGAAGACGATGTTCATCAGCCAATCACATATTTGTCGTAGATTGGAATTTGGTTTCTTCCGTAGACCCTGAAGAAACATAATCATTATAATAGCTTTTCACTAAATTTATTTCTATAAAACAACAATAATACAGATCTCTCTCGGATTTTATGGTGTATATTCGAATATTCTTAGTGTAAATGCTATCTTAAAGTTATTTTTCTATTTTTTAAAAATTGTTTTGTGTTTATGCAATTATAAGTAAAATGAAAAAACTTTTTTGTATTCATATGCTTTGAAATTTTACTCACATCACGATTGTGGAGGGTTTTGACTCTGAATATATCTTTATTAATATAATAAATATTGGATGGTAGCCTGCTTTTAGTACTAACTTCCCCCTTAGGTCTTAGGTTGTTGAATTTAACTAAACTGAAGACATTCCAAGATATTCAGGATGACCGCACGTTCGGGCAAGATCTTAGCATACCAGCTTTAATCAATTACATCCCTTACAAAAGCGGAACCAATGATGCGCTGCTTATAGTTAGAAATGCAGTAGTGTTTTGTACATAAAGCCTTTTATTTAGAATTTTAACCTTCTTCCAATCATTGACAGTTTTTCATTACAGAATGCCACCTGTCGGCGATCTTTGGTACTAACGCAAAGAAATGCATTAATAATAATAATAGTAATAAAAAAATATGACCTCACACTTTAATATCCTGTAATTATAGCTTTAATAAATGTCCCAACTTTCTTACTATTCCATGTTAATCTGTCAGCACGCGCGCGGGGTCTTTTTGACCCCACCCTTTCCATTTTGTTAAGAAATTTGAGGAATTTCTAAAAACTTGCACCCCTATTACTCCCTGTAACTACATGAGGGAGCCAGAAGAAGAAGATTAGAGCAGAAGAAATTGGGTTTCTCACTTTCTACTGGGGGGTTTGGAGTCAAATTGACCCTTGCGTGTGCTAGCGTTTCAGATTCATTTAACGTTACGGCTATGTCAGCGTACCCACGTGCGCAGCAGAGAAGAAAAGAATACAGAAAAGGTGCAGAAAACGGGATATAGTTCAATTCGCCTTTTTCTTATTAAAAATCGCATTTGTGCCTTAAATACAAGTTTTTTGTACGAAAAAATATTCTTATACTTTGACCATATTTATTTTTGTACAAATAGCCAATGAAATAAGGAGTAAGTGGATAAAAATTTGGGGTCAAAATGACCCCGCTAAAGTGCCCAAATGAAATGTCCCAAAAATGGGTGCGTGTGCTGAAGGGTTAAAAATCGTCTTTTCATTTCATGGCGTTCTGTGAGTGCCCGCGTTTCTGTAAAGTAATGAATCGCGGGTCTAATTTTTTGCACGCTCTCCCGGTTAATTTACATGCAATGAAATAGCATCAAACTGTTTTGATAAGAGATTTATCTTCCATTTCATTTATTTATTTATTTTTTAATTACCAAGTTTCAAACCGAGAATTTAGCCCGGCCATCAATTACCCACGTGCTTAAAATTATTCAAAGAAAACAATAAATTAAGCCGGCCCCGCAAAAAACGCCCAGCTGAGCCCCAAACGGCACAATGGGAAGTACCCACAATGCTCTGCGGCGGAAACATCCAAATTAAAAAAAATCGCGTTCGGATCGGGATGATAAAAAGCAAAAAAGAAGGAAAGAATGCAAGAGACAGAACGGATCTTCCCGCGCTATGATGTGCAAGTGCTCCTTCCCCCTTCCGCCGTGCGAACCACGTGACTGATGAATGGGCAGACGATCTCTGACACCGTCGTGAATAATCACGCGCTGCAACCCGGCCTCCATTGGGCCGGAAAAATAATTAACTCGAGAAACTCGCTCTGGCAACGGAAGAAAATAATGGAAACTTAAAATGAAAATGCGAAGGTGCAAAAAAGTATGGCGCCGGAATGAAATTTGGTGGTTGCTCAGACACATCATCTGCTTTCTTTCGGGAGGCCGTATTATTGGAATTCCTAATTTACGACGTCGGAACCCCTTTCACGGACGACTGGAGAGTTCTTGACGAAGTAGATGAGATTTGATAAAGTTTTACTTGACCGCTCGGGGTTTTCTTTCTACTCTCTAGTATAAGAAGTATGTAAAGAGGAAGGAAGTATAGTAATCGACAAAAAATTCGACATCTAGAATTTGATGGATCTCCACATTTCAGATTTGTCCGTATCCGGAAAGCAAATTTTCTAAAATTATGTCTGTGAGCGAAACAACTTAAAACCACAACGATCTAGACGGATGAATTTTGGTTCTTGGTCTTTACACCAAAACAGTGTACATTATCTCTTCAGCACTCGCATACAGTAGAACCTAGGGAATCCGAACTCATTGGGCTGACCCTTGTTCGGATTCCGGGGAATTCGGATTATCCGGTAAGTCCGGTAAAATACTCTGGATATACCAAATGCAGTAGAGCATGGACTCTGGGTGCTCTGTGAAGGCGTACGGAAAGATCCCGCGGCGATTTGCTCGGTATGGTGGCAAACACGTTGAAGGTAAAAATAAGATATCTGAGTTTGTTTCTACTCATTAAGGCGCTGTATTCATACTTAAAGACCAATTCCATTACTTTTTTTATAAGTTAGGAATAAACATTAGCTTTGTTTCTGATTCGTAATTCTTATTTTTTTCTTCATTTTTCAGTAAAGATTGTTCAGAAAATTAAAAAAAGATGTTCGGATTATCCGAAATTTCGTATTCCTGGGGTTCGGATTGCCGAGTTCTACTGTATTTGGGTTGAAATCCGTCTCCGGAAAGTCTAACTGTCTGTTCGTCGTACATAAGATAATTTAACGGGTAAGTAGGATGACATCTGGCCCGTGTTTTTATCACATAAATGATGGATGCGTGTGAAGTTTGGGACCAATTCCGTCGAAAGGTTGACTGTCTGTCGCTCTGTTAACTCTTGGGTTTGTGAACGAGATAACGCAGAAACGCAGCAAGACAGGCAAATGAAATTTGGCACTCGAGCCCGAAATTGTACATTTGTGCCAAATTTTTTACTCAATTGGCCAAAGGAAAGAGGTCCAAGTGCATGCTCGATTCTCTTCACTGGGCTGAGAAAGGGCAGCGGTGGCCAAGTGGTAAGATCTCGGCTTCGGGGCCGGAAGTTTCAAGGTTCGAGACCCGTTTCCACTGAAGACCGCTGTGTATGGGGCGTGTTGCACATTCAATCATACGTAAGGGGCAAATGACCTACCGCTGATGTGGTAGGTCGTTTGATCTGGTCGTCTGGTAGTATAACCCACCCAGCCTGCCCTCCTGGGTTTAAGGCATAAAAGAGCCGGAGGGGAAGAGAACCGACCAGTAGCAGCAGGACAACGCAAGCCCCACTCTCATTTATTAAACAAAAAATAACACATCTACACACTACACCCCGCAACATGGGTGGAAATTAAATACATCTGAATATATCTAGTTTTCTTATTACAAGTTCTCACTCGGCCAAGGGGACGATACCAATAACAGCATATGAGGTGAAAATTATGCTCTAATAGAAATTAACCATCGCCGGGGATGAAAAACACCACAATACATTCTTAATTTTAATTAATATTGACATCCCACCGACAAAATGCAATTTGTGAGATGCAGCGTAAATATAAATAAAAACACCATCTTAAAACCACACTCAAAACAGACGGAGAGAAAACAATATCCAACCAAAAAGCCTGTGGTGTGGTGCGGAAGTTTGGAGAAGGAGTGCCGGATCAGGTGGCGTCCTCGTCATCTGACCGCGAATCAAAACGAAGAAGTCCGTCGCAAAATAATCCTTGCGTTGCTTCAAAACGGGACGTTATAATAACTAACTCAGCAGAAACTGCGTCATATTACCAAAATCGATAGGAGAATATTTCCGCTGGTTGAAGAAGTTACGTTGTTTTCACAAATATTCTTAATTTATAGAAACCGGCGCACAGTTTGCTAGAAAAGAACACCAGGTTCTTAAAAAATGAATTTCGATATTGAAACCATAAGATAAAATTTTAATTCTGTGCACGTTTATATGGAAACATTTTGATCACAGTGTTACTATTCACTATTGTTTGAACTGGCAACCTTGTTTCCTATTTTGATTTATCCACAGATACCTTCAATTCAGTAACACTTTCGAGACTTTAGTCCAGTCAGTCTGATACTTAATTGTTTGCAAATCCTTTTTATACTATTCAATTCACAGGACAGCTTTTATTTAGCTTGATTCCAAACATTAAATGATGGAAATAATCCTTTCTGAAATCTAAAGATGTTGCTGACACGCATGCGATTTCTCAACGAATTTTACATCCAAGCGAGGATCTGGAAAATAACAAACCCTACCAATATATCATGGTTAATAAATTAATGCTCACTTAATTCACATCAAATGCATCACGCCAATTCAATTGAAGAATCCATTAAGCATTTTGCAGGATAAAAAAGTGATATGAAGTCACGGATCAGCTCAAGACAACGCGCACTTAGATGCTAGATGACATGCACATTTTTAACGTAGGACTGCGTTCCTCCCATTGGGGTCTCAGGAAGGAATTGGATTCACACGCCGAAACTCCACAAAAAAAGTTGTATGGGAGATCCTCTATATCTCGGTAACTACAAATGTTAAAAAAAATTAATGTCTTATTTTAGAGATAAAGGGTAACAACAGAAATTACAAAAAATTTGAAAATCGGAATTATAGTTCAGCGTCTACTGAGTCGCAAAGTTGGGCAAAAATACGCATGAATTTCATATAATCGACCTATCCTACACAGAATTGTAACAAATCCACGCACGATTGAAGAATTTTAAAAAAAGGAATTGGCATTGTTATATATTTTATCAAGAAATAAAACAATTTACATTGTGACCTTAGTTTCATTTTATTTCGCCAATTTTCCATACATTGAGAATCACGGGTAATTTTGAGAAACAAAAGAGAATCGCGAGTAACAAAGATAATCCGAGAAACTTTTCGAGAAACAAAAGAGTCACGCGAGTAAAGTATTCCTACTCCTTTAACATCACCGTCTGTTTAAAAAAAGACAGCCTCCCGTCATTTTTTTCATCTGATTATGACGTTTCGTTAATTGATTCTATTCTTCACCATTTTGCAATATTCTGGACCTTCTCCGAGGGTTCTCTGAATAGACCATGGGTCTGAGTGTATTCCATAAATAAGTTTATGTCAAAAAGCGAGGGTTCTCTGAATAGACCATGGGTCTGAGTGTATTCCATAAATAAGTTTA
>BGPR01012193.1:23016-33615 GCA_013235015.1 Araneus ventricosus
TTCTCTGAATAGACCATGGGTCTGAGTGTATTCCATAAATAAGTTTAGGTCAAAAAGCCATTGAGCAACTTTGGAGCGATCTACAAAGTGCCCCAAAATCCCGGTCCTGATTTCATAAGGTTCATACACTGCAGCTATTGCGCTGATTTGGATTTTCTTTCTCAGACACTAATCATCAAGTTTTTCTTGCTGCTCCTAACTAATATGCTGGTTTGTCATTAGGGGCTGTTTAACCTGAAGCAGGGCTTCTCACAAACATCACTCATAGAGACATTTAATAAATCCAGCAATGAAATTCGAGATGATTGTATTGGACCGTCTTATAATATAATATGAACTTTACACTGAACAGCAACTAATATTATACTGTTCCTTTCGTATCTACTGACAATTTCTCTTTGTGTGATTCTATTTATTAAGCTGTATTTTCCTCCAGCCTGAACCACGTCTGTGCAACGGTAACTCACTCGAGTTGAATACAAAACTGATCCCCACCAAGAAATACATCTATTGCGTATTTCTCATTTTTAACAAATAAATCGAGATAAACTTCATCTCCGCCGAGGCTTTATCACGCATAACTCCTTTGTCAACTGTTTGTATTTCTCTAACAATAACGCAAGAATAAAACCATGTTTGTGTTGCGCTTCCGCTATTTATAGAAGCATTCCGTAATTTGAAATGTTTCGAAAGTCTCCGGTCTTTAAATTGAAATTCAGGAGACGCCCTTGCTCTTCTTCTAGTTTTATAAACCAAACTGCATTAGTGGAAACATTTTCAATTTCGAAAATTCGAATCTAAACTCGGTAAACTTGAAAACGTTTTAACTTCAGAACCGCTGAGAACTTTTCACTTTCTCCCAATCCTCCGTTTCATCAGCCCTCCTCCAGTTAAAAACACGGAAGGGGGAGCAAAAAAATAAAACAAAATAAATAAATAAGTAAAAATTGCTCTGAGAACGCTTTTATCTAAAAATAAATTTAAAGCGTAACGGTGAGGGAGCAGAGCAAACAAGGAATCATTTCTTACCGTAATGGTCGGAAACCGAATCAAGAGTTCTTTAATACCATACTCTGTTTTGAGAAGCTCATAGAGTTGTTCCTAACCAAACAATTGGTGCCCTCCCGCAAGCTCCACGGGGGAGTTTAAAAAACAACGAGCAATTGAAAGGGCCGGTCAATCTCAATTCTGGCATGGAAGTTTATTTTAGATATCAGAGGTGGTGCCCTCGGGCCAGCCTCCCCTGCTCGGATGAACCTCCCTGCGCGGGTGCACGATCACTCCCCAGAGAGGATGGCTCGCGATTCAGTCAGCTTCATTTTTTCGATGGATGTACAACTTCTTAATGGCGTCTGTCATTTTGAGGTGAAACGAGAAATGCCTTGTTTGAATCAAGCCAAATATGAAGATGGCCATGGACCGAAATATTCTCAAAGATTCTTGAGAGAATTTTCTTGAGAATATTTGAGAGTATTTCGGTCCATGGCCATCCTTATAATTGGTTTGATTCAAACCAGGCACATGTCATTTCACCTTAAAATGACAGTCGCCGTTAAAAAGATGATACGGAGCAAGCCTTGTATGTATCAAGACAATAAACAAGGTTGGACCGAAATATTCTCAAAAATTCTTGCGAATATTTCTTGAGAGAATTCTCTTGAGAATATTTGAGAACGAAGCATTTTTGAAAATATCTCGATCCATTGCCAATTTCATTATTGCTTTGATTCACACAAGGCATGTCTCGTATCATTTTTTAATAGCAACTGTCGTTTTAAGGTGAAATGACACGTGCCTTGGTTGAGTGAAGCCAAATATGAAGATGGCTATGGAACGAAATATTCTCAAAGATTCTTGAGAATATTTCTTGACATAATTCTCTTGAGAATATTTGAGAACGAGGCCATTTTTGAGAATATTTCTTGAGGGAATTCTCTTGAGAATATTCGAGAGTATTTCGGTCCATGGCCATCCTTATAATTGGTTTGATTCAAACCAGGCACATGTCATTTCACCTTAAAATGACAGTCGCCGTTAAGAAGATGATACGGAGCAAGCCTTGTATGTATCAAGCCAATAAATAAGGTTGGATCGAAATATTCTCAAAAATGGCCTCGTTCTCAAATATTTTCAAGAGAATTATGTCAAGAAATATTCGCAAGAATTCTGAAGAACATTTAAGTCCATAGCCATCTTCATATTTGGCTTGACTCAACCAAGGCACGTGTTACTTCACCTTATAACGACAGATGCCATTAAAAAAATGATACTAGACATGCCTTGTGTGAATCAAACCACTAATGAAGATGGCTATGGACCGAAATATTCTTAAAAATTCTTGAGGAAATTTCTTGAGAGAATGCTCTTGAGAATATTTGAGAGCGAGGCATTTTTGAGAATATCTCGATCCCTTCCCATCTTCATTATTGGTTTGATTCACACAAGGTATGTCTCGTATCATTTTTTAATGGCGTCTGTCATTTTAAAGTGAAATGACACGTGCCTTGCTTGAATCAAGCCAATTATGAAGATGGCCAAGGACCGAAATATTTCCAAAAATTCTAATATGAGAACAAGCCATCTTTGAGAATAGTTCGGCCCATGGCCATCTTCATATTTGGCATGATTCAAGCGATGCATGTATCTTGTCTTGCCATTTTAAGGTGAAACGAGAAAAGCTTTGTTTGAATCAAGCCAATTATGAAGATGGCCATAAACTTAAATACTCTGAAGAATTCTTGAAAATATTTGAAGACAAGGCCTTCTTGAGAATATTTCGATCCATGGCCAACACAATAATTTGCTTGATTCAAACAAGGCATGTCTCGTTTCACCTTTTTAATGATATCTGTCATTTTAAATTGAAATGAGACATGCCTTGTTTGAATCAAGCCAATTATGGTGTTGGCCATAAACCGAAATACTCTCCAGAATTCTCAAGAATATTCCTTGAACGAATTTTCTTGCAAATATTTGCGAACAAGACATTCTTCATGTTTGAAGTCCGCCTATTTGGCCTCTTCAAAGCGATTTTTCACTCAACTATTCGCGAATGATTTGACAGAGCGGGTTAAATAAACTTTTGTGGATAGCTTTATTTGAATCAAGCCAAATATAAAGATAGCCATGGACCGAAATATGCTCAAGAATGCCTTGTTTGATTTGGGAGTGGAAGTAATGAATACCTTTCTTAAACCAGCGGGAGTATTCTATCTTCGAATTTCTCCTGCACTTCCACAATATGGAAGGCTTGGACCGTGGCTTCATCGCAAAGTGGAGAGGATTGAATATGCCAGGGATGGGGAGCCTGCGGCCTTAAGGCCACATTTGGCCTTCTTGAGTTTCTTATTTGGCCTTACCAGTTATTTACAATTTGCACTGAAATATATAATTGTCTGTAACATAATAATAATTACAGAACAACAATCCTTAAGATTCTGCTCCTGTGGCCTTTTGCCCAATTGCTGAAATTTAATGAGGCCTTCCAGCTCGAAATGGTTCCTCCACCCCTGGAATATACACTGAAAAACAATACCTCTTACCGTGGACCGATTGGGTCCAGAATTTGACAATGACATACATTTTTGGTGTAAACATCGCGAACTAAAATTTATGCATGCATCTTTTTACTTGTTAGCAATCGTTTGCACACACACATGAATGACAGACCGAAAGATATTCCGGTCTGTGATGGATTCAGTTTGAACTTTAATACACATCGACAATTCCAATGATAAGATCTTGTGTCAAATTTCATCCATCTAGCTCGTTGAGTTTTTGAGCAATCTTGTTTACATGCTCAATCAAAGGGAAGATAGACAGAATTCCCTTTGACGGGTTTTATTCAAAAGTGGAGAGAAATCTATGATTTTAGAGTATAGATCACATGCCAAATATTTTAAACCTTTCGCTACCAATCGCCACATATTTTTGACACAGCTTTTTCTTACCAGAGTCCGACGTCACATATACGTGACAGACTTAAAATCTATTCCAATTGAATCCCGAAACATCTTAGACTGTGGCGGACGTTTTTCCCGGGAGACCCTGGTAGAAAAAGGGTTAATCTAACTTGTTCGGATTTTGTGTCGACAGAGAGACTCAGTTCCAAAAAATAGAATTTTCGGACTCTAAGAAGGTCTAAATCATGGAGATTCGTCCAAATCTCATGATGAAATTTTTTTACCATTACAATATATTTTTTTGCTCTATACTTCGTATACGAGAAAATAAAAACACGGCTAAAATACTGTTACAAAGATGTAATGTTGCTTTCCTGCCTCGCTAGTGTTATAGTTGGGAAGCGAGTTTTACAATGTTTTCATCATTACTTAAGTAAGCATCACGCAATTTGTCTTCTATTAATTCATCGATTGTGAATGATTTCGAAGTCATGATATCTTTATCACAGTTCATATACTAGAAAGGAGGAAATTTTTAAATCTTAGAACGGGGAAAACAACGTCTAATTGAAGCTTTGCGTCGTATAAACGAAGTACTTTATCACTACAATGAATACGAATGAATCTGGACTGTGATGAAACGGCTCATGAACGAGAAACTTATAAATGGTGCTTTACTGTATATCCCCAATCGGCTCTTCCACCTTTTCTAGATTTAACATTTTTTCAAAATAAAGCGACTTTTAACTATTTAAATGAAGTCGAAACATAAAATGGATACCAAGATTTTTTAGTATCTATCAGGATACCGTACTAAAAATTTCATAAGATTTACTAAAAAATTAAGACGCATGGAACATTTTAAAGACACGTAAATATGAGAAAATACAGTTTTGAGAAAAAGACATTTTAAATATACGTGTACAGTTACCTTTGATACTTCATCTCTTTATACCATACGCTATTCATTTTATTAAAGCACAAACATATTTATGCATGTTATTCACTTAAAAGTAAATTTTGAAGAGAAAAAAAATGTTTAGATGGAAAGTCTTGATTTGACGCGTTAGAATTTTCAGGCACGTGTGCTTTCTAAATTAATATAAATAACTATTTATTCACAACAAAAATTAATTGAAACTGTCTTTTAACTATCTAAATGAAGTCAAAACATGAAATGGACACAAATATTTATTTTAGTACCTATCAGGATACCGTACTAGAAATTTTATAAGATTTACTAAAAAATTAAGACGCATGGAGACATGTAAATATGAAAAAATATGTATTGAGGAAAAGACACTTTAAATATATATGTGTACACTTACATTTGATACTTGCTTTCTCTATACCATACACTAATCTTTTTATTAAACTACAGACATATTCATACTATCTTATTAACTTTTAATTGACGCGTTAAAATTTTCAGGCACGTGTGTTTTCTAAATCATTATAAATAACCTTTTATTCCCAACAAAAATAAATTAAAATTTGCCTGTCCCAAGTCTCTTTGTCACGTGATTTAGACATTCTTCTTTAGTAATTTTCATACTGTTACCATATACATCTAATTCTAATAAATGTTGGCATGTCTTGGTATCGCCATCTGACAGAACACTCGTGTATCACAGTATATCGTAATCAATGACGAGACCAGTCAAAATAATGACAGCAATACTAATTCCATATAATGACGTATGTCAACGTTTCTGACATGTGCCATCATACGAAACAGTGATATTAATAATACCATCATTTTTGTCAGATGTTGATGCTAAACCATTATAGGACAATATTTCGTGACGAGACCAGTCAAAATATCGACAATACCAATTCCATATAGTGACGTATGTCAACGTTTCTGCCATGTGTCATCATACGAGACAGTAATATCAATAATACCATATTTTGTGTCAGATTGTAATGCTAAATCATAATTGTAAACATTTTGAAAATGTTTTTTCACATTGCAGGAATGCCAATAGCCATGGAAAAAACTTTTTATGCTGCGTGGCCTTTCCCAATTTTCAAAAAAGCTTCAACAAGCTTTTCATTTGCTACAAACCATTTATCCACATTATCACGAGGGTTGGAAAATATAGAATGAAATATTTTATCACATTTTTGGCAGTCTAGTTCTATTTTTGATGAAAAGCCATAAGTAAGATTTGATGTAACATTCAAAGAACACATATTGTATTCATTACATTTTGTATTGGACAGAAGGGAAGACCACATACTGTTATTTATAATGACATGAATTGTTTTCTTGTTGATGCAGAGGTAGAAGGCAACACTTCAAATTTTGTGGCACTCGCATTTATATATTCATTGTTTAAACAGTGTTAACACACACTACAATATCAGAATTTTCTATTTACTATAACGATACAATAACAAAAAACACACAAAATCTAAAAGATTATTACTTAGCAGGGTTTTGTAGCAAAAAAGTAAATACTAATAACTTCAAAAATACCAGTCAGAAGACGGTTGTCACATATGATGATAGCGGACAGAAACACAACATTTCATAAAATACACGCGATAAAAACATGAACAAACACGGTAAACATCAGTTAACAGTTACACTTAAAATCGGCGAAAGCTAAAGCATAAAAATATTAGTTCTAAAATAAGATAAAATGTAAAACAAATCGTGTTTCGTGCTTTTCGAAATGTTTGTTTACGTTTTCGGGTCCCTTTAAATTTTTTTAAATGCTTATAACTTTTTAATAAATTAATTTAGACACATGCGGTTTTTTGCATATGGTTCAGTAAAGTAAACAACATCTTAATAATACAAAAAAATCTCTATTTTGATCAATTTTTGCCAATTTGAAGGTCCACCGCCCCCTTAATGTACCACTAAAATGATAATGAATCTATAAAGAAAACTATATTGATTTCCCAAGGATAAATGGTTACAAATAAATAGTGAGCTGAAAATATTCAATGATAATTGTAAAATGTCTTCACTCGAACCTAATTTGTAGATAAAAATATTATTATTTGTTATATACTAATTATTTGTTTATAAAAACAATTTGATATATTTGCGGATATAAATTGACGGTGAAAGTTCACGATAAAATTTTTAAAAAAAGGGATTTTCACATTTCAAATGAGAAATAAGAGAATTTTTTCATTTGGATTTTTTCATAATCGTAATAATGAATAACAATTCAGTTCGAGTTGAATTTGGTAGCAGTTTTCTTTTTAAAGATGAGACGAATGTCTTTTTTTTGTTTTGTTTTCGTCTCTTACATCGATTCTGATTGAAATATTACGATTTCACTTACGATAAAATCATTAAAATATCAATTAAAGGTTTGGTAGAAATCTGAGAAATATGTTAGTTTCTCAGTCATGCATTTGATTCATATTACTTATTTCTCTTTCTGCTGCATTAAATTTCAGTGAGTCTTTTAAAATGAATATTGCATAGAAGTCAGAGTTATTTGCTTTCTACAGAAAGATTCATTTTAGTAAAATAAAATGCTAATATGCTAATAACAATAATTTTGAACTGACATGAAATATAGAAATATAGTGAAAACCTGAATAGTTGACCTTAGATTTCAAGCCTTGAAACGTATGCCTTATACTACATTCATAAATTTAAGAACTTAATTTTTTTTGGAAGAAAACAATTGTTATAAAAATAATCTGTTGATTCTTTTTATTAGTTTTTCTCAGAGAATTATAAAGGTAATTAATTTTAAATATTCTATTTTACTATACATCTTTTTGAATTTATAACTGAATTCTAAAATTATAGTTCAATATTATGTTAACTTTTTAGAATTATAAAATATGTTTCAAAATTTTAAAAATGCCCCCTATATTTAAAGAGTACTTTAATTATGCAATTTTTTGTATTAATCTTTTTACCATTTTGTTTAAAATTACTTTCAAATTAAGTTTTGAATTTTTTTTCATAAGCGTGATACTGAAACTAACTCTCTTGTAGGCAACCTGAAATTAAATGTTTTATTATTTCAGTTAGTCATAATATTTGCTACTTAAAAATTGCTTATGTAGAGACATTTCTTTTTGATGATATTATATTAATCTCCTTTTGGGAGCTAGAGAGGGGGGAAGGACTTGCTTTTCCTAAGGGTCCCTAAATGGCTTAATCCTACCCCGCTAATGTTTATGCGTTTTCAGAGAGAAAGGAAAAGGAAAAATTCATTCAATAATATACAGAGAGGGATTTACAATTTTTTTTAAACCCAGGTCTAAGCATCTTTTCTGCGTCCCTCCCGCCCACATAAAAAGTTGTTTCAGAATGTTCAGTTTAATATGTAATGACACGAAGAACTACGATAACTAATATTATGATTTCCATTTTTGTCAAACCTACAATAAACCTCATTAACTGATGTTCTAAACGCAAGCCATTATTTGTGCCTGCTTTATCTCTATCTCTAATAATAATAAAGGAGAATGTGTGTGTGTGGGTCTGTTTGCCTGTTTCGGCGCTCTATCAGATAGCTGGACCTAGAACTACGAAATTTGGCACAAACAAACTTTGGAGGGTTAGAATGTGCACTCGGAGCCCTTTTTTTATGAATTTTAATTAATTAAAAATTAAACGAAATGATGACGTTTTCCTTTAATAATTTCAGAAAATATTACAGCACAAAACTTATTTCTACACCATCATAAAGTGCAGAAACTTACCTTTCTAATGATATCAATTAAATTGCCGTAAAATGTTTTCTCGAATTTTAATAAATTTTAAAAAATATTTTTAGCATAATTTACAACAATACTTTTCATCGTTGCAACTCAACTCAAATCGTTTTCATTGCTTAAACAAATATTTAAATTCTTATTTTTCTTTCATTGCTGTAATCTAAGATAATATCCTAATATATTCTGCTTTTACATTTTATTTCATCAAAATTTTTGTGAAATCTGTAAACCAAGCTCTCCGAGATATGCCTTTGCTTACATTAAGAAACATATCCATTAAGCTGAATGGTTATGGTTGCTATGTTTTCATTCTTTTCTCAGCATGGTTTAATCCAGCTAACATGCCGCTGACCATAAAATGTATTGCGTCATTTTAATGCTGAAATCAAATGCATATTTTGCGAGAGGAATAAGAAAGTGATGATAGTGCTGACAATATGGAATTAGAGGTTATATGACATGGTCAGTTATTTGACCCTATCAGAACATTTACGTAGACAATGAACAGAAGAGATCCAAGTTCACTAATAGAACATGAGTTAAATATCTATCACAATCTGAAGTTTAAAATTAAGTTGTTAAGAGAACCTTGAATATAAAATGATGCGAGATTCAATTGAAATTATATTCCCGTCGAACAAGCTGATCGCCGAAGGCGGCTAGATTTATAATAAACATTTGATTCCCCTCGCATCATTTGGCGAACACTCTTATCGGTTTTTCTGCTTACGGCTTTCAGGCATACGTGAGTAAATTGAACTGCATATAAAAGAAGTAACGATATATTTTACATACCTATTATCAGTAAGTATGCAGAAGTCAAATGATAATGAATTCTATCGTTCACTTGGAATGACCGTTGTTGAGTCAAATCTGGAATATTCCTTTTTCCGTGGTTAACGCTGAGTGGGTGAGAGAGAAGCAATGACTGGGCAAGATAGCTCAAGCTGTAGAGAGGGCAACGCAACCATTGCTTTTTGCCTATGACTGGGCAAGACAGCTCAAGCTGTAGAGAGGGCAACGCAACCATTGCTTTTTGCCTATGACTGGACAAGACAGGTCAAGCTGTAGAGAGGGCAACGTCAACGCTCACTTTATTGAATGTACAAGGGTCGTTTTTTTTTTCAACCTGCGATGGACCATAAAAAAGACAACATTAGAGGTCAAAATTAATTTATTACCAAAAGCTACGTTCAAACGTGGTTACTTTTCGACAGAATCCCCATGAAGCTTCAGGCATTTTTCATATCGGTGTGCAAGGTTTCCGATCTCCCTTCGAAGAACGTTGCCGCCAATGATGTGAGATGGTTCCTTAATTTTGATTTGAATTTCCTCGTTTTTCTGGAAGCTTTGATCTCCTAAACAGTTCTTCAATTCAGGGAAGAGATGAAAATCGCTTGTCGCTAAGTCAGGGCCATACGCCGGGTGATCAGACACGTCCCTTTTAAACTGCTCCAGAAGCTGCTGGGTTACAACAATATTGTGGGGGAGGGCGTTGTCATGAATGAGAACAACCCCAGAAATCAGAATGGCTCTTCGCAGTCGTCGTAAGGTCTGACAAGAAACAGCTGCATTGATCGTCTTCCATAAACCAACCTTCTGCTTGAAGAAAGCGAATAACACTACGCAGCTCGCACTTGGCGGGAGCATCAGTTCTACTAATCATGTTTACATGCCGACAGCTCAGCTGAGAATCGAGAGCTGACGTCGGCTGCAGCAGATGTTAAAGTTAGAGACATGTGCAATCGCCCACCGCGCATCCAACACCCACTGTCCTATCACCTGTTTGTCTGTTTTGCGGTTGAATCGGAGGTTTTAAAAAACGACCCTCGTATATAGATATAAATTTCATAAACAGAATTTTATATGACTTGTTCAGGATCATTTTGTAAATATTTATTGTTATTTCTTCAGTATAATCGTCTCCTCTGACTGTTGTGACCTAGGTTGGCCCAATGGGAAATTCATCCCTGATTTTATATCTAGGTCAGGG
>BGPR01012193.1:33625-45833 GCA_013235015.1 Araneus ventricosus
GGGCCTAAGTTGGCCCAATGGGAAATTCATCCCTGATTTTATATCTATGTCAGGACCTATGCTGGCCCAATGGGAAGTTCATCTCTGATTTTATATCTAGGTCAGGGCCTATGTTGGCCCAATGGGAAATTCATCCGTGATTTTATATGTTCTGTAAAGACGAACTGAGCTTCGTAACTTTGTAAAAGAAGAGTTGTCAAAAATTAGGCAGGATATCTTTCAATGAAGGGTTTTAAGAACAATTCAGATATTGAAAGTGCGTTTTGCAGCTTATTTCGGTAGATCTTAATTACAGTTAAACCCTTTATAACGAGCCTTCAACGGACCGATCCAGACGTTCGCTATAACCGAGGGTTCCCTATATCCGATTTTTCAAATTTTGGCTATACAGTAGAGTCTCGATAATTCGAGGTGGGCGGGGCCGGGCCTACCTCGAACTATCGAAAACTCGAATGATCGAAATCGTAAAATTTAATAAATAAATAAATGGAAATAAAAGCAATTTTTAAATTTCAGTGTAGTATATTTAAATGAAAAATGTACTTACGTATTATAACATAACTGCTGATAGCAACAGGTTAATTATATCTTAAAATAATTGTCAATTGTTTTTGGTTGAAACACATTGCTCCTATATATCGATCTTATATATATCCCATTTTCTTTGGTAGGGGCTTCGGGGTGCGCAGTGGACATATGACCCTTCGAACAACAATAAAAATCAGATGTAGTAATTCTTTCACGTGTTGTGTATGTGTTGGTCATTATTTGGGAGCTAAACTGATTTTTTTTCACTAACTCCGATTTATAGAAAACTCGAATTATCGAGAGTCGAATTATCGAGACTCTACTGTATAGTGTTACACAAATCGTTCTGTGGGTGTATGGTGTAAAATGTCCAACACGCAGGATAATGGAGAATGAAGGTTTATTCACAACTATGCAGGAAAACACGTAGCACAGGTAACAGGAAACAATAGATCTTTCCCAGATTAGCAATGTAAACAGACAACAATTCACTGGTAATAACAGTTCAGCATTTTGATATTTAGCAACACAAACAGTCAGCAAATAACTAAAAACGACAATAACAGCCCTTTCAATAGCGCTCAACTCACCAGCTTCCTAGCTCGCACTGCGGACGAAACTCTAAAGCAGTTCCAGTGGATCAACACTGCTCCCTCTGATCCAAACGCGGTCCTAATATACTCTCTCCGACAGGCCGTGACGTCACATGGAGTTTTCTCGTATATTGAAAGCGTATTCCCTAACCTAATAAAGATATCGAGAAAAGGGTCGCATTTTCTGGAATCATCTATTTGTCACCAAGATCGCCAAATTTGTCACCAAGTCGCCAAGTTCGTCGCCAAGGTCAGGGGTTCCGTTAAGGCCGCAGCCCGTCACTCCATACTTACCCTTGTAAAACTCCCTCCCCAACTATAAGAGTAGCGAGGCAGGAAAGCGACATTACATCTTTGTAACAATAATATTTTTTATAATCCTTAAATGATTTCTTTGTTGAGCAAATTAATGACACTAATTGCAATTAGTAATGGACTATAATAAATTAAAATAACTGTCCGTTCTTAAAAGATGAAGAGTGAAATGAATTGCACTCGCATTTATTTCTCTGAAGTATGAATAAAAGTACTGATTTTTCGTTAAAGAGCTGAAACTAAGCTGAAAAAGTGAAAACTTTGATTCACTATATTCGAATTTCTTGCTTTTGAAGAACATTACAAGCATTTGAAACTGAATGATTGGCCTAAGAATTTGGTTTGGACCATTTGATAAGTTCGTTAAAACCTTGGTTTGTTATAGCGGGATTTGATTGTAATAGAACTGGAATTCAATCATGGAAATGCCGGTTAAACAATATTCGGGAGTAGCTACAATTTCTCAGATCTAGAGTTTGGCCCATCCTTTTTCTCTTTCGAGTCTAAACTGCTCCCCAGAGGACCATGGGGGTGCGGGCGGGGGATGGGCCCTCATTGGTCGGCCTGGTGTCCAGCACCTTTTTATCTTTGCCGAACTGACGCGGTCAATATCCCCTCTCACTGCAAAGCATAATGCTGCCTCTCCAACGCTAATTCCTACGCCACTTGACCCCGCAGCACGCAGGAGAAGTTTGCCTGGTCAAGCAATTTCCCGGTCACGGTTATACTGCTGACCCCCCGCCCCCACCTGATCAGAGTATTTACTGTCCAGGACAGAATTTACTCGGTCTTTTTCTAATCTAGTTCCTCTTTCTCCCGGGCGCCCTCCGCGTCCTTATTTTACTTAGTCCATTGTTTGCGACCCTATAAAGGATAATTGCCAATAAAAAAGCCAACTCTCGCGCTCATATTGGTTTGACCAATAGACGGAGGCGGCCGGGAAAAAAGAGATTCCCCTTCTCTTCTTCTGCCCTTTCTCTTGCAAAGGGGAATTTTTTATTATTATTATTTCTTTGATTCTGTGTGGCAGCATCGTCTGCTGGATGCTGTGGAGGTCGGGACGGTGGTGGGGGTGGGGGTGGATAATAGATGGATGGAACGAGCCGGTTTATTTCGAATGTGGTCATTCGTCAGGGAGTGACCAATAGGAAAGGGAACGGGGCAACCTCATGTACGTCCGGTCAAGTGGAATGTCAGGAATTGTGGCTGCAGTAATTTCTTCTGTGGCTGTCCAATCAAAGGCGGTGGATGTGCGTTGTTGCGGGTTAGCGGATCGAAGACATTCGACAAGAAATTGGCGAAGAGGTGGCTGCGAGGCGAGAGCCGGAAAAATGGATTCTCCGACTCAAAACATATTGCGAGGATGATCTGACCAGGGTCGAAATAAACTTTCTAGGGACCCTTAGGCAATGCAAGTCTCGGGCCCTCCCCAACTTCCAAAACCAGAAATTTGTTTACCGATTTTGATTTAATCTCTATATAAACAGTTCTGAGTAGCAAATTTTGACGAGCTCAAACAGGGAGACATTTTTAATTGCGGATCACTTTCAAGAGAGTGGATTTCAGTGTATCGCGTATTAAAAAAATACAAAATTAAAAAGTAATTTTGCACAAAATAGTAAAAAAAGAAAAAAAATACAAAACTATTTTCAATACATTCTAAATATTATTTAATTACAGGGTCGGCATTTTTTCAATTAGAAAGCAACATTTTTTTAAAAAAAATTTATAGAACATTATAATATAAAACTTGCAAAAGGTAATTAATTAAGAATGTTGTTAGAATAATGTTACAAATTTTAAACAATACTTTGTTTTATTTTGAATAAGTTCCAGTGAACGACCTTTGTAATTAAATGAAAACACAAAATTAAATTATTCTGAAAGTACCGCAGAAATAAATCAATCTCAAGGCCTCGGGCCCCCTAAATTTGGGAGCCCATAGGCAGTTGCCTACTTTGCTTATTTAATAATCTGGTCTTATGTGGGGTCCCTTAAGCAATACAAGTGTCGGGAGCTCCTTCCCCCCAAATTACAAAAGCACACATTTTTTTATTAATATTAATTTAATCTCTATGTAATCAGTTTTTTAGTAACAAATAATGTGACAAACTGAAGTAATTAAAAATTTAATTGCAGATTACCTTCAAAAGTGTTGTTTTCAGTATATTGTGTTTAAAAACACGAGGAAATTTTAAAAAATCTCGAGGCACAAATTTAAAAGTAAATTAAGACTTAGCATTCAAAAGTTCCATGATTTTTTTATCATATAATACACATACAAATTTTGGCAGGACTGTTGACTTTTGAACCAGTTAACTTGATGCAAAAGTATTTGGACCACATTGATCTGGAAGCGAATTTAAAAAGATGGGGAAAAAATCCCAAGGAACCATATTCTAAAATTCAACCTTTACTTGGTTTTAATTTGGTAAGTTCGTGTAAACGATCCTTTTAAAACCAATGAAAGAACAAATTGCCCCGAGAATACCGCAAAAGAAAAAATAAATAAAAAACAAATCTTGAGACTTCTCCAGCCCAAAGTTTACTGGACTCCTAGGGAGTTCCCTACTTTGTCTATTTGATAATCCGGCCTTGGATCTTACGAATCGATCATTACCCTAAAACTTAATGATTGAAATTTAAAAGTGGGCGCAGTGTTGCCAAATCGGCAAGTCGTGGACAGACATCCCCTACTTTTTTTGGGGGAAAAATTATACTTTTACATCATTTTAGCTGCCTAAAACTAGAAATTATATAAAAATCAATAGTGTCCAGAAAAGCTGGCTGATTTTGGAACTGTAAATTTTGTTGTCTACCTACTATACTATGGGGTACTTTTAGATGTTGCCCCCACCACACTTTCTTTACCTACCGAAATTCAAAACAAGGAACCAACTCTTAAGTACATATTTTGAGATGTATTTGCACTACCCGAAAATATAAAATTACATTTTAACCCTTTCCGGCTCCAGGTATTAAAATTTTTGAAAAATAATTCAAAACATCATGGGTTTAATTTTTTGTCTAGACATAGAATCTACAAAAAAAATATTTTAACTCACGTCATTCTGAGGGGAGGGATCGTCCCCTTTTGGGGTCACCTCATATGAGGACACCATCGAAGACAGCCATAGTGATACGCTCACAAATTAATATTGAATCACACCAAGATCATGAATTAATACTTCAAGAATATTGGAGGAAAATGGTCGAGTGAATTTGCTAAAGTTGTAAACGTAAAAAACTAACAAAAATTTGGGCATTTTAAGTATATATTTATTCCAAAATGAAAGCGGTATTTCATAGTGCTGCAATCTACATTCGAAAATGAGAACTATTAGCTGCTTTTTTCTGCAACTTTCCGGGTTTCAAAGTGGAAAGGGATTTTTTAAGGAAATTTTTAAATTGATGTCCTCATTTGTGACCACCGCGCAGGAAAGTATATGTTTGAAAGCATTAACGGTTTACGAATAAAGTAAATAATTTAGTCAGCAAGGAGACTTGCTTGCATTTGGCAGGAACTGTCAAATAATAGGAGGTAGTATACAAACATTTGGAATCGATTAAGTCGTAAATTTTGAATGAAAATTCTTTTTAAAAATATAAGATAGAATAACCACCAATGCATTTCTGAAACGAGAGATTTAGATAAAAGTAGTACTGTATTGCAAAGAAAGAGTGACAAATAAAAGCGATTAACTGATTGAAATTCCTATAACACCCCTCCCATCAGTAAGGCGAAACTTCATCGTGTGAAACGGTTGCCAGCGAATTTAGAACGCTCTCAAGAAGCCCTGCCCACACTGGAAATGAAATGACCTTATTATTTAAAATGGGACGTTAATGTACCTAAACTATCATACCCAAGGATGCCAAACGCAAATTCTAGTACGGGTCAAGTAAACAAGGTCAAAGTTTATGTAAGTCGCAAAAAAGAAAAAAAAAATTTCATTTTTTTTTCTAGAAACAAAGTTTCTTTCCGAAACCACATTTTAAAAAACAATTACAACTGTAAACCAATATGAGGTGTGCCCAAGTGAAAAGGAGACCTTAGCTGTATCGGCGTTGTATCAAATCCCAGTGAGTTAATGTGCTAGCCGATAGATGGCGTGGTGGTATCCCCAGTTTCACCTGCGTAGTTAACGGCTTCGCATCAATATATCATTTTTGGAGAGTTGTTTCCGCAGTTTGTTGCATGATGTATTCCTCCAGATCAGCACAAAGAGCAGTTATCCAATTTCTTCTACACTGAAGCCATCCACTCTCTTCCTACGAGCAGCGATCAGTGTATCAATGTCAATGGCGATTATTTATAGTTGTACTGTTCCACGTGAACTGTGATTAGAGTATTGTTATTAAAATTTCTTTACATATAACTGTTGTCTCTTTTTCATTTGGACACACCTTATATTTTCTTCCTGACACTTTGCTACTATCTTTCCTACTTCGGGAAAAATTTTATCCACAGTAATTCGTTTCGAAACTCATCCAAGGTAAATTTCGGCTGTCATGGATCATCTGACAGGAAACTCCAATTACCTTTCATAAATAGAAAAAACTGCTCACACAGGTAACTATTTCCAAAGATGGAGATAATTTTATATGCCAATTTTCGAGTACTTCCAAACCTGGCTGGTAAATGATTGTTAAATTCAGGCATCCCAACTTCACTGAAGTTTTATCTTCAAATCTGTACTGTATTGAATCTCGATTATCTCCATTTCTATTTGTCGACTGTCTCGATTATTTCCATTTTGGTTCTGATGCATTATCTATGGAGAAAATCGAAAAAAAACAAAAAAAATTACTAAATAATTATGCATAATCAAAAATTTTAGTATAATTAGGAAAGTATTATTATCAAAAATTTTGTTAAAGACTATTAAATTTGCTTGGCTATAAAAATACTTGTTTTGGGCCGCAGGAGGCCCTAGGGCCATGGGATTGACGCCCTTGATATATGACCATTAGTAAACTTGCTTAAGTGACTAATATTGCAATAACTTTAAAATGTAAGCCATGTATTCAGCTGATGCAATCAAGCCAAACGAAGACAAGAGATGAATCAAACCAAACGAAGACAAGAGATGAATCAAGCCAAATGAAAATAAGAGATGAATCAAGCCAAAAGAAGACAAGAGATGAATCAATCCAAACGAAGACAAGAGATGAATCAAGCCTAAAACTCTGTCATGCCAAGATGTTTCAGAATAAAGGTTCGAACTTCCTTTTTTTAAATATCTATGAATATAAAATAGGAAAAAGAAGTGTTTATAATTATTTGACAAAATTTACAAATAATGGAGTAGTTTTTACAACATACGAAATCAGAAAAATGCAACAACCAAATTTGTGCTGTACTAACAATTCACTTCATTTTTCCTTTGATCGATTACCACATTAATGGATTAAAATAGCGACCATAAAGCCATCAGCTGAGGTAGAATTACATACAAAATATTAAGAAACAAAATTTAACAAAATAGAAAAAATTTCAAATATATATATATATACACAAATACATAACCTAAAGGACACATTAGTTATACATGTTTTCCAGGATAACATTACTTGTAAAAATGGAAAACAAAACCTCAAAAATCAATTAAAAAGACTCAAAATCAATCGCAAATTTAAAAATAAACAACAGAAAAAGGAAAGGTAAACTCTAATTGAATATACAACTCTTCTACACAAAAGCCAACAAGGGTCAAGTAATATGAGTTCAAAACAAGCAAACACATGCTCGTAATGAAGAAACTTAAAAATGCATGGATATTTAAAAATCGTTAAAATTCTGTAGCAAAGAATAACAGTAGACTAGACTAGTTGCACGTATTCATATGTAAACTAGATGTTTTAACCTATTAAGGCTTTATCCCGAGTTAACCTGTCCTAAATACCGTAGGTTACAAAATAACATGGCTGTTAAGAATAGCATAGCGTAATACATAGGCAAAACCAAACTTTAAAAAAACTAGTTCAAAATCCTGGAAAAATGAAATATGTGAATACAAGACTTAAATATAAAGAGCGTTATCTACCTATAGGTGTTTAATGTACTTTCAGATTGGGGGATGATGACTAACATATTCGGATTCATTTGTCTGTTGTCAGTACAGTTCAGACCATTGTTCTTAGAGTATACCAAATTTGATAACGTTTTGCTTTGGAGTTTTTTTTTTCAAATTAGAAATTAATCAAATTAAAAATTAAGCAAAATTTAAGAATTTTTTCTCGCATTACTTACGAAAATATTCTTGCACAGAAATGATTTTTGGATCAATTCTAAAAAATCTTTTTGATGATACAAATTTCATTATCGTGCAAGTTTTTTCCTAACTTTAACAATTTTTTAAAAATATTTTTACACATGCTCATTAATCAATGTAAATATTTAACACTAGATTTGATATTTAAAAAGAAATTTTTATCTGTCTTAAATGGTGGGATTTTCTTTTGTGATTTTAACATGCTTTGGCTTTATTTTCGAATTTGAAAATCATATAAATCATATATAAAATAAAGAATCAAGAAAGTTTATATTCTTAATAGTTTTAAATTGCAAAGAATACGCGGTTTGACTTTTAGGAAATAGTTATTTCATTTTTCTTCATTCTGTTTCAGAGGACTGTGTTTTACTGAAGCCGGTAAGGATTTTTAAAAAAATAATTTTTTGTTCTATGGGCTGTTCTTTCCTGATACATAATATATCATCGCACTATTAGTTTGAAGTTCCGCTCGCTCACTAAAATGCATTGAAATCTTTATTGAATCTGGAAGCAAAACCCTGGTAAGATATTAAAGAAAATTGGCAGTGTACATGTAGGATAATCGACCGAATAAATATTCATCTTCAAAAAATCTTATATTCCAATCAACTTCTTTTTCTCGTATTATAATACTTTTAACAACTATCTTTTTTTTGTTGCCACTTTGGTAAAAATAAATTTAGAAATAAACAAAGACAATAATATTTATAGAAATAATAATAAGTTTACGAAATCGTCTGTAAATGATGCTGCATGAAATTTAACGAAAACAAGATAATAATATACAGTGTTAGCTAAATGATTCATCGGGTTTCAAAACACTGTGTATTGAGAGGTATACGCCCAGAAAGACGGGTGATACCATGACAAGATACATACACTCCCCAAGTTTAAAAGCCCGCCTCGTGGCTCGAGTACTCGCTAGATGGCAGGCCTGTAGCGGCACTGTACAAGATGGCGGATCTGGATGATGTTCCTCTGTTGCCATGCCCCTCCCAGGTCGCCAGATCTCACGCCGTGTGATTTCTTCCTGTGGGGTTATGTAAAGGACAAAGTTTATGTAACCCCCAATGCCAACAACGCTGCAAGCACTTCAGGAACGCATCACTGCTGCTGTGACGGACATTGACGGAAACATGCTATTGAACGTCTGGACGGAACTGGATGACCATTGGGATGTGTGCCGGGTGATCAAGGGCGCACACATTCAACATTTGTAGTATGTACCAGAAATTGGGTGAGTGTATGTATCTTTTCACGTATCACCCGTCTTTGTACGTCGTATACTTGTATATAAACAGTCCTTTGAAACCCGATAAATCATTTAGACTAACCCTGTATATAGAGAAATGTCATAGATACTGTTACAAACATGGAAAGTCGCTTCCCAGCAATGTGAGTCTTATGGTTGGGAAGAGAGTTTCACAGGGGTAAGTATGGGATGACTAGCGTCTGGTCCCCTAAGCTTGGCGACTTTGGGGACGAAATATGGGATCTGAAAGGTGCTGGAATCTTCTCGATATCTCTATTAGGAGAGAAGATACGCCACGAATGTGCTAGATCATTCCATGCGACGTCACGGCCTGCCGGGGAAACTATATAAGGAGAGCGCTTGAATGACGGGGTGTGTTGATCGACTGGGATCGCCTTGGAGCGCGAACGTCTTTGGAGCTCTATCCGCTGTGAGAGCTAGTAAGCTGGTGAGCCGAGCGCTATAGAAAGTGCTGTTATTGTCGTTATTAGTTATTCGCTGATTGTTTGTGTTGCTAAATATCAAAGTGCTGAACTGTTATTACCTGTGAATTGTTGTCCGTTTACATTGCTGATCTGTGCAAGAACTATTGTTTCCTGTACCTGCGCTACGTGTTTTCCTGCATATTTGTAAATAAACCTTCATTCTCCATTATCAGACTTGTTGGACTGTTTACACCATACATCACTTTCCTGACAATACTCAGTTCTTCTGCTAAATGATTTTACTTGCTTTTGTTACAATTTTATGAGCAGCTTTCGATTCGCAGGCACATTAATGGATTAGTTGGATTTTCAGTCTTTCCACTTTTATATTAAATCTGAAATTACCGGTAGCAACACAGAAACCATTAAGATAGGTATGTATTTGGGGTTTAACGGCGCATGAGCCAGATATGGCTATACTGCGCCAGACACAGAGCAAGGATATGACTGTATTTAAAAATCTAAAATTCATAAATATTTTCATGGTAATAAATAAAGCAAGGTTAAAATTGAAGCTAAAAGTACTTTTCGCAAAAAAGGTAAAGTACCAAAAAATAGATAAAATTTAAAAACCTAAAATAATGTGAAGAAGGCGAAACATGTCAAAAAATGAAATTGGCTCCCGTATCATTTGATAGAGAAATCATTGCAGACAAAAACCATTATGGGATCGGGTTGTGTTAAATTGATATCAGTGAAATGCGCGGCGGCAGATCATTTTTCAAATCCATTGAGCATCCTACTGAAGGAAACCGAACGTGAAATGACCACCCATTATAAGACCACTTGCAGTTACATGTTGAGGTGCGTATACACTTGCAAGCAGAATACGAGCCGAACGATTCGCGATCCGCTCGCAGCGTGTTCGAGGAAATGATTTTCGCGGCGAATACACCTCCATCCAGGCGAGCACACTTCGAACGTATATATCATCACTACCACTGTTAGTCAGTACAGAGATATAAATACGAATTAAGGGAAGAGTTAAAAATACAAAAATAATAACAAACAGCGAATAGGAGTAAGAATCCGGTGGATGACGTCATCAGAGGCCATTCATCCATGCAAATTCAAAACCAGAATAGATTTTCTGTGGAGGAAATATTACATTAGGTGTTATCCCGCCCTGGCCTAGGCAGCGCAGGAAAAATTTGATACATCTTATTTTGCAATATATATATATATAAACACCAGTTTCACTGAAAGACGACAATAAGTCTAATTCTTTAATTAACAGTTCGTGAAGAAGTCCTCGCAATGAGATACGAATATCGGCATTATTTATCAAGTCCTTCAAACTCATCAATTGCCATCCACTAGGCCAGTTTTTTCTGTGTGATGTCCGAATTTCGCACTCTTTAATTAAGTGAAGAACAGATCCCGTTTCTTGGCCGCATGAACATAACGACGTTTTTTGAAGAATCTAGCCTGGTGTTCTCTAAACACTCCATGTGCCGTTAAAATTTGATTTATGTAGAAATCGCCATATATCATCGTTAATTTTATCTATTAGGTTTTTGGTCCGTCGCGCATGTTTTGAATCATTCCAACGATTTTGCCGCAGGTCCTTTATAATCTTATTTCCTTCATTTCTTATTTCGTTTCTAGAGGGAACAAAACTAATTGTTTCATCTGAAATCAATGTTGCCTCCTTGGCTAATTGATCTGCACGTTCATTCCCAAAATTCCCCATGCGTGCTCTAATCCAAGTCAAGGTTATTTTTCCCTTGTATTCCTTGTATATTATTGATTATGTCTCTTGCTTCTTCTACAGCACTCAATGCCATAAGTGCTGACATAGAGTCACTGATTATATTTACTTGTCCTAGGTCATTTGCTTTGACATACTGAACTGCCTGTTGAATTGCAAACACTTCAGCCATAAATACTGTGCTCGAGTCTCTGTGGAGGAAAAAGACTTTAAGGTCTGAATTTAATATGAATTTCCTCTAAGGCCTGAACCTATCCCGGAATATATTGGAAAGAAAAACATTTATCTACAAAGAAGAAATTATTAACAGTCTTTTAAACAAAGTATGAAAAGAAAGGCTTAAAATCTTACCTCTTACTAAAGCCGTGGAGTGGAAGAAAGAAAGAACGCCGTTACAGAAGTCAACTAACTTGCGCACACCAACTAAATTGCTTCTATTATTTCTTGTCTTTTTAGATATTCAATCCTTGTTAGTCAGTGATAGATTCTTTGAAAGTGCTGTGGGGATAAGGGGTCTTTGGAAGCGCTTTTGCTCGGGGGTGGGGGGATTTGCGGAGAACGACGAACAACACTCGGACACGTCCCAATTTGAAGTGGGAATATCTTTATGTTTGCGGAAGAACCGAAAGGAATTGGTTCCCTGCGAGCAATTACGTAACGAGCCGTTCGTGAACTCTTCGCGGCGACCAAAAAAAACCCGTTTAAACCGTTCCGTTCGCGTTGTGCTAGCAATTGTATACGCGGTCATACAGGATATCGCAAGAGTGGCGTAGCGAACGGGGGACAAGGTTGGCGGACTGGCGAGGTTGCCAGCTTGCCCGATGGCAAGTGGGCCCCCCTTAAACAGAAGACAATTTGGGCCCTCAGGAAGTGTGGGAGAGAAAAAAGAAGACAGGACCAGAGAATTTTCTGGTCCTAAAAGAACTCTTTCTCTATAGTAAGCTTTTCTAAAGCAAATAAATTGTTGGGGATTTATTGCCGTCGTAATTCGACCAGGCGAATAGCGGGTGGTCGAATACCGACCCAAGACGCATACGCAATTATAACTG